>JARQST010000039.1:293052-312685 GCA_030142225.1 Pachycephus smyrnensis | reverse complement strand
ATTTATTTCTTTTATTGTTCACAAATTTCACGTTTCCAAATTCATTGTTCCGCCTAATTAAATTTCCTTTTCTAATTTATCGAGATTTCGGCTCGAACCCGCCTTAGCTGCACGATTTGGAAAGCCATAATCGTGCGAAAAAGGTAACAATATATATAGTATACAATTGTAAGCAAGTATCTAGGTTAGAAGTATGCACTCTAGAGCGAATAATAACAGATTACATATACACTTTTTGCGACTTGTATCCTAAATTCTGTCAACCTATTAGTGTCTTGAATATTATCTTAGGCTATTAACTATTACTTATGTATTGCTCATGTTGTGGCGCTTAAGGGGCCTGTGCCCTAGTGTCAAATAAACATATTCTCTCCCCCCCCCCCTCCCCTCTGTCTCCCCCTCTTACCCTCCCTCTGTCCCCTCACTCCTCTCCCCCCTCCCCCCCTCTCTCTCTCTCTCTCTCTCTCTTTGTTTCTATAGTGCAACAAGAATCTCGAAGTGTCAATGATTTGAATAATTTTAATTTAATTTACATAAACCAATTCCTATAGTAAACACTCATATGGTACGACAATTAAACTAAAATGACTAACATGATCACACGCACGACACTTAAACACCTACTATGGTGGCGCGTGTACCCATGGGAATGCGTAGATGCTTAAAGACAAGATTCCGATATAAGGAAGGCCTACTACATCCCGTACCCCGTTAATACGTAAGTCAATCAATCGCCAGATCGATCGATTGGTCTATGTAACAACTGGTCCTCCGTTGCAGGATCCTTTCTCCGTGTCAGGGTATATAATGTGAGGTTGGCCAATGTTTTTCGACGCTCCTTTGTACGCAACGAGACGCATAACATGCGAGCGTTACTGACAGCCTGGTAACTGGCTCGACTAATGAAACGACTAGGTCGTGCTGGGACATCGTTTAATCATCGATCCCATCTAGCATGCCGGCATTTTGCGTCCCCACGACGCTATCATAACCACCTTTCTGCCAGGAACTCATGAAGCAAGGACACCCAACGACTTTCACTAGTTCTTTTAGACGTATCGCCATACGTAGGAATCCCCAGTCAGTCTACTGATTACGATACGAGGAACCAGGGAGCATCTGAAACAATCCACACGTCACTCATGTCACATAAGTCTATTCAATGTTTATATAACTCCTGAACTATTGACCAATTCGATTAATATTTCGGAAATGCTCATTGGACAGGGTAGGCAACATTACGCCCCGTCTTTACGATATTCGTCTGGCGAGTACTCCACAGCGGTAATTAAGCGGTTCTATTATAATTAGCAAGGAGCATAGGAGGCATGCCTGTCACGTACGTAATTGGCGCCATATAGGTATACCAGCTGTTAGACCGATAGTCCACGAGATAGAGTCGATCGGATCGTGCTGATTTAGAAATCACGAGGTGGTGCAGTGGTTGCATCAGGCATCAGCATCACTAGCAGCATCGCCGGCAGCATCACCGGCATCGTTGGCAGCACCAGCAACAGCGCCAGTAATGCCGTCGTTGCGGCGGGAATCGGCCGATTCGAGTCTTCCGCACTTATAAACCTGCTATCGATATCTCGGATCTCAATGGTGTCGCGATACGAGTTCCATCTGAGCGTCTACTGGCTGTAACTAAAATATAATGACGACGGCAACCATCTTCATTATCTGCAGCCCACTCTCGCGTGGCCGCATCGACTTCCTGGCATTTTCTCCTTCTCCTTTGAATCGTCGACTCTGAATTCTCTTTCTCGGTGAGTTGTTTCTCCTTTTTGTCGAAACCTCTCCAGGTTGAGACGCTCGAGCGGTCGGCTTCGTTTCACGAAAATTCACGGGAACCTTTCGTTCCCCTTTCTCCGAGTAAAACAATCGCGCATGAGCTGAGCTTGTTGCACGTTTGACTATTTCTTCTTACTATCTACTTGGTAATTCTGCTATATATATAGACGTAAGTATTATTAGTGTATATTTACAAAATTCTCTTTCATAATGAAAGAAATTCCGAATTGGAGATAGTACTTATGAGCAGAGTGATCAGCACATGGCTGTCTATAGTATAGATATATAATGGATATAATTAAGTGTGTCTGCTTTTGTAATTTATTGTAGGTATCGTGCGAGTGTGCCTTGCGTGAGATTTCGCATTAGTGGCCATAAATCAGAGTTGTAATTTCGACCCGATGACGACGGCTGTCGAGAAAGACAGTGGTGTTGCCGATGCATATGTCTATATGTACATGGCTGTATGAGATAGATGCTTTTTCTAATCGGTGTCAAAAGACGATACAGCTCGTAGGTCACCCGTCCCTCTAGGCTAAAGTGCTGCTTACATTGGAATCGGATCGTGGCTACTCGTGAGATTTCGCTAGTGTATAATATAGCAATTAGCGGCGGTGATAGTCTAGCAATTAGATTCGACTCAATGCGGAGGGAACTGACTGCTGCCATGTCTATATATGAGGTCCTGTGTGTAATACACGTGCATGGCGTGCTACCTGCATATAGTGACTTATATTGACGTTGCAACTGGGCACGGCCTCCTTTTAGGGATTAATGTCTATTTTTGATTTCGTTTTCATCGAGTCAATCGCATTGTGAGTTTATTTGGGTAGAGAGAAACAAACAATTATGTAAGTACGATTATAAAGCAGCTTTTGAAATCATTTAACATTTTCGTTTTATTCAGACGCCACAGTAAATCATCACCACGGTGAAAGCGTCTAGCCGGTAGATATTACGCGAGACACTACCGAGTCTCTTGATTGCCGGGTGTTTTTGACTGGAACACACTGCACAAAGTACTGAATTCTCTACATTCTTAATTAAAGAATTGAGCCTGGATAGACAGTTTTAATTCATTGCTGTATTAACAGGACGCGTGCTGTAATTAGAAGCCATTAATACCGAAGTATACATAACTTAATGAGTCATAAGCAATTTGTAAATTTATTATTTTGGTATATGTATTGGTCGTACGTAATGCCAATATAGATATCAATATTGTTGGAAAATAAAAATTTAATGGATAGATGAGCATAACAGGTTAATTTCTACAGCTGAAAAAAAAAGTTTATCAGAGTGCCATATTTAATTTAGGAAATACGTACAAATAATTTTGCGGTTTCACTCACCCTGGGTGGAGTACGTGTGGCTTGGAGAATCTGTTAGATTCTACATGTATCCCGTTCACCTCTCAGAAATTCACGAGCATCCATGAACTCGTCAGGACACGTGTTTGTAGCGTGGGCAGGGGGACAAGTTCAAGGTCACCAAATCATCGCCATTATTTTCCGGAGAGGGGATCCGATTGGGGTGGGAGTCAAAATAATCAGGAGAAGCGGCAGGTGTGTTTACAATTAAGGAATTTCATTTAGTGAGGCACAGTGGAACCTCGATAACTCGAACTTCCTTAAGTCGAAAACCTCTATAAGACTATGAATCTTTTCTTTCCCTTGATCTTCACCTCTATAACTTAAAAACCTCGATAGGTCGAAATTACGATAACTCGAAGCATATTTCGTTTCCCTTGAGATTCGAGATATCGCAGTTCCACTGTATATACCTCATATGCATATGCCATATTTGAACAAAAGCACCATCAGTGAATGCAAAAACTTCGATAAGTATGGAACATTTCTGGGATGTTAATAAAATAAGTCTTTCATTATTGTTATGCATATGATAGTATTGAAATCATGCAATAAGTTAAGGACTTATTTTTATTATAATAATCAAATAAAAATAAAAATGAATAATATTATATAATCGTAATATTCGACACGATAATAATCAAAATCAATACAAAGTCACATCTAATAACGGAATCGAGTATGACTCTGCGGACCCACCTAATAGTTTTTAAGCCATGGATCTGCCAAGTTGAACGAAGTATGACGTGAATGATTTGGCTTGAAATATATGCCAAATATATCAATACAGCAGAAATGAATATTTGTGCATTAAGTAATTGTTTGATATGTAAGCCGTTAATTTTCAGAACCAGCTATTTCCATTTTAAACAATATACAAAATTAGCGAAAACGTGTTGCTGAATTTGTGAGTAAAATTCCGTGAGTATTTTATGCCTTGTAATTATATTTATCGAGATTATCAAAATTATGTGAAGTACTGTCGTATATTGGATGTCGCCGTTTTCAATGACTTTTACTATTTTGTGTTTTTCGAGAACAGTGCGATTTTAATTTCAATAGATCTAATAATGACAATTATGAACATTACTAGTTTTATAAGAACGGGATAGCTGATATTTAAAATAAATGATATAAACATGAACGTATTAAGAAAGCTGATTTTAAAAACAGATAAGATAGAGAAAGCTGACTTTCAAGTCGAACATTGGTTTTCAAAATAATACGAGTGTATATTCAGATTTAAAGGATGATATTGTTTTTTAATATGCCAGGAATTGGTCCACAAAACTACACCCATATATGGATGTGGAATCCAGGTTTGTTACTTCTGTGATAAAATTAATTTTCGTAATCTTACACGGTAGCCAGTTTTTTATATTAAATGCGTCAAGTGTAAATCAATATACCAAATTATACTTCAATTAATTTGTACTTATAAATATTAGTATAACATTCCTTTTTAATGGCTTCAATTGGTTTTTGTACTCAGAATAGATGATTCATGAATAAATAGATAAACAAACCTGGCTTATTTTTTATATCAGCTAAATACAGTAACCTTAATTATGTGCAATTGGACCTCAATATAAGTTACACATTTAACGGACTCTGTAACATGAATATGTTCTCTCAAAAATGAACCAATCTTCTTGTGAATCAACTGTAGTTGCACCTCAAACATATTCAACACATTCATACAGTCAATAATTAAAAAATTACCCATCCTCTCGTTTGGTATACAATACCGCAAGATTATTGACATCAAATAATATGAGCAATATCGTTATTCTTCTGATGTCCTCAAAAGAAAATCTAAACCTTCATCCATCTGAACAACAAGCCGTCCTGAGGTTTCATATCGAGACACGCGCGCATACCTACCATCAGCCCAAAGGGGTACAGTTCTTCGCAGAAGGAACCTCATTAGAAGGGATCAATTTTTTGCGGCAGCTTCTAAATCAGCCAGATACCTTAGCGCAATTACCAATTAGCGATCAATGCGTGATTCGAGCACGTATACCCAGTGGGCCCGATCAAGCATGAATTGGTTGAGTACAAGTGGCTCAATTGGCTGAGCCATCGAGATTCCTCACGAAACCGGTAGCTTCTAACTGGGATCTGTTGCGTCAGGCCAGGATAACCTGCTTCGGTTGAGTAATTCGAATTCAGTCAGAGTCTGGCGCGCACGCGCCTGTTGTAACCCGCCGACGACTCAACTAGGAATCAGGAAATGCGGCTGGTAACCTCGGGCCCCCGACACCTACTTACTATGTTGCTAATCCCGCGAAGGTATGTCGTACTGCTACCTGGTTTCCTCTGGGAATTCATCGTTACTTGGACCACTTTTTTGCTCACATCTCAGACCAAAGAATTTATATATTTATTTTTCATTTTCGTTTTTGTCTTTCCCTATTGCACTTATCCTCTGTTTTCTTAAATACGTTCTTTACGTGGAACAATTTTCTAGGGAACATATTCAGAGTCACAGGGACGTAGTATCGCGCACTCGTATCTACGTGTGGCTATAGTGACGTATCCTCTCTGGTGGTTTACCAGCTCGTCTGACATACGTTCCGCATATTTGCTCTACCACGATTCGTTGCTTAAGTGAAAATGTAACTGTTTCTCAACATGTCATGAACTTGACGACGGTGATTGTATAAGATGGTGATAATGGACAAGGTGTAATCCTAGCTCATGCTGAAATTACACAATAAGAATCGAAAATCAGCTTTATTAATCGTGCAGTGGATCGTGTATGATTTAGAGAATTTTTAAATATGTAATCTTGTCTATGAATATTCTTGGAGTTTCATAGACAATAAAATGTCCGTCTGTTGCTATGTTCTAGAAAATTCTGACATGAAATTATGGCGAACTAAGTAAGTTTTATAGAATTTCGTAGAAATTAAGGATACCTTAAATATACCAATATTTTATGATCTTGGATAAAAAACAATACGTATTACATTTTTACTGCGTATATCATAAGAATGTCTTTCGTATTGTCCATCTACGTTAACTCATGCTCGTGACCAGTTCTTTGCAAGTGAAGATCAGGGACTTAGAATGGTAGAAAGACTACCGTCTCTATTTCCTGTCGTACATCTGTAGTAATCTGCTTGAATGTATAGTAGTAACAATTCCTGTATTAATAATGTTTATTTGGCAAAAGAAAATATTATTCTGATATCTTTATTGTTTCATATATATTTTAATCGAAACTATAGCGCGTCATTCAATGTTTATTAACAAAACGTTAGAAATAACGTGGTATCCACCAGATTTCCAAGCTCCATTAATCTTTTAGGTACCATAAGGTATTTTACTTATGGATGATTATACAAAGGGAAAAGTAGGTTATACAAAATGAATGTTTGGAATGGAGCAATCACTTAAACCTATTTTACCAGTTCTATTATTATATTCACTTACGTCCGTCGTCATTGTAGGGTTAAAGTCAACTCTCGACTCGTTTGTGTTGCGAAAACCGAGCGCCCGATCGGAAATCAATTGGGACCATGAATCCGTGATAGTCGTGACTGGAAAAGATCGCGATCGGTCGCCCTCGACTGCCTAGAGGGTCTCCGTGCTCGCGCTACCGAGCCACGACGTTCTAGAGCAGCTAACAAAATCAAATCGGTAGAACGTCCGTATAGGTAGGAGGTGATCGCTTTTCCCGAGCAGGTCGCTTTGAAAACGCGGAGAAAGATATCAGGGTTCTTAGAAAGTGCGAACCGGTACTCAGGAAACCGGTCAGAGCATCAAATGGACTAGCGAGTGACGTCACAGCGACTTTTTGAATTCTTACCTGCTTCAAAGAACTATCATTACTTTCCACGTAAGCGCATCGCCTTTCGTTTAATTTGTTTAGCAGAAACTTAGACCGAACTCGTTCCAATCTACAGCTTACAATAAATGTCTAGTTTTATTTCTTCTAACACTCAATGATATTACGAATAAAATAAAATATACAAATATTTGTATATCAAACTACTGTATAACTGAACATAATGAAATGTGAGTATGGGACATTAAAAAGTACAATATTACTTATTTATAGGTGAAACACTTTAGAAGAAATTTAATCAACGATTTTATTAGTGTTAATTCTTACGATATAATTAAGAATCAAGTATAAATCTTCAGTAGATTGGGATATTATATTGAGACTTCCAGATGTAGAAATATCTGAAACTATCGAGCATTCAGCATCTCCGAGTAGGTATGTGCAGGTAATGAATACAGAATATTTGGAGTTTGGTTACCGGTCATGAATACGGATTTGCGCACTTACCCTGCGCGGTCGGTAATAAGGAATCTATGCGATTCGTAATGATAGCATTGCAGACTAGCGCCGCGGTAACAGTTTCTTGTTACTTCGTTCAATGAGTCGGTGAGAAGGATGCCTGCCCGTGAGCTTTTACTCCTCGGTATACCTTCTGGACACTCATGTTCTCCGCGGATTCCGATTCTCGTTGTGGCGGCCGCAAGGTTTAGACCCTGTCAGGGTGCAAATCGTCTGACCTTTGAACTACGCCTCGGCTCCTTGAATTTGACCTGTACGTGTATCAGCAGAGAGAAAGACAGAGGTTTCGTCTTCACGGAATAGGATTTATTGATCTCCTAGATTATATTGTAATTCTTATAATATTTTCATTTTTGTATGTGCATATCCGAATTATTTCAGGTGTATCGATTTTTATGTCAATTACAACATTTATGCAGAGTAGTCATTTAGTGTAGTTTTGTATTCTAATTTTTTGTGATATGAAATATTTATTGTGACAATAGCCCACGATAAGACATACAATTATAATATGAGCTAAGATATGCTTTTATTCGGTTATTTTTTATTAAAAAAAGACAAAACTAATTCTGTTTCAATGCGGGATGATTCGATTGTAAATCGTAATAGGTGAATGGCCGGCGAAAGTTGTCTTCCGTATAACGAGACTCTAGTCTCAAAAGTGTAAAAGATTTCTTTCTACCTCAGTTTTATTGGAAAAAAATGAATATTTTTCTGCACACTTGGTGTAAATGACCATGGATTCTAAGCATTATAACTCTAATTCTGTGCTTACGGAAGACCTCAGATAGTATGGTGGTAGCTAGTTGTATCCAGACATGCAATGGTTCTCGATAATTACCCGATGATTACATTAACGATAACGTGAAATAGTCGAAGCGTGGTTGAGGCATTAGAAAAATTGACACTATCTAAAATTGCGTTCAAGTTCTCGACCCTTGAGATAAGGTATAGATATAGAATGCTTCCATTTCTTGTTCTTATTAAAAATTTTAAATGAGTTTGTGATATACACAGATTACCAATTTTCATTAACTTTTTATGAAGCGTATCTGTTCTTCCTTAAATTATAATTTATTTTTCTTCTTTCTGTCTTTAATCAACACGTCATGGCACAAAGCTCCATTCAATGGCCATTTTGAAAATTTTTTGTTACAGTTAACAAGTAGGCAAGTATTGCAACAAGGTGTTCCGATTCCATTCACCTAAAAGAAAAACCTATTATAACTTTTTATTATTATAATATTACGTTATCGCAGAGTAATGATTTTTCATTGACCTGAAATGTTTAACCGGTGATATGCTTCGAATAGAAGTCCGACATAGAAGATGTATTTTAAAGATAAAGATAAGAAAGTTGCGCACTAAAATGACGGCAACTTAGTTGCACTTTCCTGCATGATTATAGACAGTAACTATAATAATAGTCATTAAATTGTGGGTACTTAGAATATTTCAGAAACCTGTTAAAATAAAAACTTAATAAATTAATTGGTGTTCGCTTTATTATATTAATTATTGTATTCTTTTTTTACAGAAGAAAATGAAACTTATGCCACTGATTCTAGGACTGGTATTGGTATCATCTGGTAAGTTTTGTTTTTCTTTATTAATAGTTGAAATGTGTTTAAAAATTGTAAAAAATTTCTGTATCATAAAGAAATTCGTATTTAGCAGTATTTATTGATGTTTAATAAAAACTGAGTAATTTTCGAGGTCAACCAGTAATTATGTTTTACATGAAAATTGAATTAATATCTTGACGGATCAAAGTAAATTATCGAAGAACACAAAGTGGAGTCGTCACAGAGTGAATTCAATTTTTACAATTCGTTGTGGCTCGTTAGAAACACCACGTCTCACCTTGTGTGCTTATCTGATAGTTGGTCCCTAACTTATAAAAATGTCCTGCATATGGTTTAAGTCTGAATTTTATGTATTTTTGCAATGATCGTACGTACTTCATCGATATTTGTTCTCTGCTTAGGTAAGTTCCGTGAAGAATCAACTTATGTTCATATTATCGTACCAATCACCTGTCGATTATATTTTTCAGTGTACAATGATTATTAAAGCATATAAATTACTCGAAAACTTAAGAAACATACGAAAAAAGTTTTTTATTTAATGGTTTAAACGAATCAAGAATGTTTACATCCACTATGTCTTTTTCATAAATTCTTCAGAAATACGACGATAGGAGAAAATATTTGTGTTTCTAGGAGCGTTTGCGATATCGCAACCGCAACCTGAAAGTTGGGAATTACAGATATCCGGAAATTCCAATGCAAGGACCGTTTCTTCTCTTGGGACGAATGCACAAAAAATAAGGAGAGTCGTAGGAAAAACAATATTGCGCAGTAGATCACTTGCTAATTCTTCAAAAGAAAAGGACTATTTCAAGTTCAAAGAGTGTCTCGACGAACCGCAGACTCTGAGCGAATATTTTATCGATTCAATTTTTCATCAGCTTTGTATCTATTTCGGTCCCGAGATTCGAAGAGAGATTCTCAGCCCTGCAAACGTTGAAAATGACCTCACGGCAGGAAGAGGATGTGGAATGCATTATAAAATGGCTTCAATAGCTTTAAAGCAAAGTTTGAAATCATGCTTTGAAGAATTGTACGACAGTTACGATAATTCTGAAACAATACCTAAATGCTTAAAAAAGCTTGTGGTTGCTTCGAGTAATGATTCTCGTTTGTTATGGCTTCTATTGTTTCCCTATACATTGCACTCTTTGACCGATATCGTCGAAAGATATCGTAACTCTACACCAATTGTCAATCTGGCACAACAAATGCTGCAAAGTGGAATATTGAATAATAGTGAAAATTCAGAATTTCAGTGGGCCCGACTCAAATTGGCCGAATTGAATAATTTGCGAAGTCATAGAGAAAAAGGGAGGCTACATAAAATATCAAAAAATTCTTTAAATCTGGAAGACATCTGCAAAACTTTTTTACCATTACCAAAGTTGATCCTTATAGAGCAAGTAGACTCGTGTTTGAAGAAAATCATAGGAAATTTGATTATTGTTGAAAACGAGTTACAAAAAACTGGTGAAACTTTGGAAGACAAGCTTTGTAATGATAATGTATTACAACTGCACCTTTTGAATATAGTTAAAAGAGCTCTAAACTCAAAGAAATCGGAAACGCGAAAATCTTTATTGACATTCAACCAATCTACATTAACGGCTGTGGAAGTGCGCGAATTAAAAATGGCGAACATCGTCTGCTTGAACTTACTGCGAATAAATTTTCATTTGAGTACAGCTCGATCATTCGATGATCTATATCAATTGGATTCTGTTAATAAGTGCGTAAGAGGCGTTCTTAACAAGATCACGTCAATATCCAATTTACTGACTGTTTGGCAACCCACAACAACATTCGACAATTCACTTTCTATTGAGGAAATTCAAAAGTTTCTCATGAATGTAACATTCTCTTATTATCGTAAGACTTGTTTTCTAAAACAGCTAATTCGGCGTGAAATTAAGAATGGTATTTTAATGAAAGATATTCCAACAGAATTCAAATGGACGAGAAGTTTTATAACTGCCCTAAAAATATCAAAAATAGAAGATAAATACGAAATGCTGGAGAACGCTTTCGAGTCATTCAAAATCGATCCTGTTCAGTTTGTATGTTCCGTGCTTCCAAGTTTCGAGAATATATCTAATCAATGCTGGATAAATTTAATTAACGAATTAATCATAGTTGAGGCGATTATGCTGGATAATGGAATAACTCTTCAATATATATTTATCGGCAATCCGTTACTTATCAATTTAGTATACCTCGTCGATACTATCTTAATTGGATCAAATGAGGTTTTGCAAAGATCAAATGAATCACTGAATTCATATCGACTTTCTGTGAACTCAGATCTTGTTTCAAGTGTTCCATCAGCAGTTAGGCGATCATTCATTGAGGATCGTGTGGAATTTCGGCAATTTCCATTTTCAATAACTGACACCCTTACTGGCTCCGGTGGAATAACTAACATGTTAAGAAATCCTTTTGTTCGAACTCTTGTACAGGGTGCTACAGGACTAACAATAGATACTGATACGAATGCAAAAACTTATGCTGGTGGATTTGCGGGAAGAGTGGCTGATGCATTAACATATCCCATTTTTGGCGACACTGTGGGTAAAGCCATTAAAGGAGGTCTACAATCAGCTACAGATACTCTCGTCAATACAATTGGAAGAAAGATATTTAGTGGATGATGAAACATTCTATATTGAATAAATAAACTTTGAGATGTGTTGAGCTTAATCGGTCAATTCAAAGTTGATAATAGTTACATTAAATGTACTGTACTCTTCTGAAAGTCTTATAGTCGTTAGGTGCTAGGTTAAATAATACTAATTATTGTCATGATATTATATATTATTTAATAGATACTGAAAGTCTTGTTTTAACTATTTTATTGATCTATAGATACATACTGACTATTTATATAAGTTGTAGCTAAATATTATTCGTCATTCTTTGTAGGAATTCTCTCAGAATTACGTCTAGCGCTTGCAGTTAACAAAGATGATCCAATCAGCTTTGAATCGGATGAGCATCGCAATATTGAGGCGGAAGTTGAAACAAAACAATTCGTAGTAAAAGATGACTCACGTTTCCGAGATGATGCCGAAAATTTGCAGGGAGATTACAAACAATTTAAGGATGAACTAAATTTGCTCCAGCATAGAAGATATAATAAAAGTTCAAAGGAACAAAATTTTTTCAAAAATCGAAATGTCAACTCGCTTAAAGATGAAGGCGTGCATTCCAATCTTGGGCAATCTTCCGAAAGAAATCTAAAAGATAGTGTGACCGATTGTTCTATGAGTGATTTTCAAATGCATCTGCCTCGACAGCTCAACAAATTATTATGCGTACTTTTTGGAGAAGATGAAAGAAAAGACATTATCGATTTCGTAAATACTGATACAACTTTACTCTTACGAAAACCTATGCATCTTATTACAGATCGTATGAAAAATGAAAATAACTCTTTTAATTTGTATATTCAAGGAATGAAGTCTATGGAATCCACTATTATGTCCTGTATAGATAAACTTCGTCGGAGTAGAAAGAACGGTGGGAATTTAATAACTTATGGAAGAAATGCAGAAGGATGCTTAAAGTCTGTTGCTCTGGCAACTAAGGTATCTTCTGTGCCGTATACAATTTGGTTGTCGTTTTTACCACGTACGCTGAATAGAATTCTCAGTGTGGTAAAAACTTCACAAACGGTTGAGTCCATACAAGAAAATATAGAAATCGCAATAAGGAAAGTTATTCACGTTACTTATGATTATATAGATTTTGAATGGGCGAAATTGAAAATCGATACCTGGAATTCACTTAAAAATGTTACCAATTCTCGTTCGCTATGGTTTCAAGAATTATTTGTGGACCATTTCGAAAGTATATGCGGTACTTCGCAGGAATTGCAGCAGCTATTGCTTAAACACAATTGGGACGATTGTCTTATGACTTACTTGGCTGATTTAGTACTTCTTGAAGCATTTCTGCAAAAGTTTGATCAAAGTTTAGAGTATCCCTTTCTTATGGGATTGTCAAATCCTTTTGTAGCAAATTTAGCATCATTCGTGTCGCGTGCTGTTAGGAGGAACGTCCCTGCAGTTCAAGGATTTCTAATGAAATACGAAATTTTACAGTGTCAAGACAAAGTACGTAATTTATGGCATAAGAATGCGGAAAATACTCGAATACTTCTTGCACATCCAAAAGTTAAAAAATGCTTAAGCGAAATTTCATATAAAGGGTTGGATCAACCTTTGGTATCGATTCAAACGACTCTAAATGCACTTGTAATTAAAGGCACACTGTACTCTTATTCCAAATTATATTGGCTTGAATCCGCCTTTCGTGAATTACTCGATGAAAACACTTTAAAGGACGCGAATATGTTTACTTTCGTGAAAAATACATCTGTGAATGTTACTGAAAAGTCGAACCTTGTGAAGAAATTTGTAGCTGAGATAAAAAATGCAAAATGTGTAAAACCCGAATTAAGGCTCAATATCCATTTCAAAACATTTGGAAAATGCTGGAGAAAAATATTCGCTAAAATTTGTATGTTACTGTCAATTATAAATACGCCAGGAACAGCACTGCAGATGATGTACCACGAAGATGACTTGCTTGAAAATCTTATTTATATCGCAAAGAAAGTACTTTCGGAATACGACGGAAAGTCAAAGACAAAAATGGCTTCTATGGGAGATAAGACTATTGCAAAAATCATCAAACACTACAGGGACACTGCAGAAAAAATTGCTAAACCACTCAGACATCTTTTCGAAGAATCAATAAAAAATATACAAGAGATGAAAGTCAATGAGAGTTTTCATAATTCTGGAAGAAAATTCATGGATAGTATAAAGAGTGCTTTGTTAAATACAGTTTCCGGCGCCGTGACAGGAATCGTATTTTCCGACGACAGTCCCGCTACGACCTATCTCGGCGGAGTAGCTGGAAGAGTAGCAGACGTAATGGTGTTTCCTCTTCTAGGCAATTCAGCTAGTAAATCTATCAGGGAAACAGTTCAGCATGGAACAGATACTCTGATTGGAGGAGGGAAGTCATTGTTAGGCTTTGGTGAATAATGTTGAGTAAAAATTCAAAAGAGGCAATACGAATATAGAAAAAAAAAGATCTCTTTAATAATACCAAGACTATTATTAAGAACGATAAGATTAAGTCCATTTCTGAGTTGTTACACATGTTCTGCTGGATAAAAAATAGTTGCACGGTCGTAAGTGGAATTTGGGGTACTACTTGCTAATGTAAGTCAATCTTATGCGTTTGACATTAATGTCCATTTCCTTTTAATTTCTATAATAAGTTCATATTACATAGATGTTACGATAAGTATGTGCGAATTATGGAAGAAAATGTAATCTATGTAGATCGATCCGATACACTATTCCAATGCAAAATAATTTGACGTGCATTCCTAATGACACATGCGCTGTGATCGACATGAACACGATTTGCGTGAAGTGCATTTCGACATGATAGCGGCTTTTATTTATGTTATATCAATACGGTAAATTTTATATCGTTTTATTTTGCATTTCAGTATTGGCTTAGGGCCGTGCGAAATTGAACGCGACATGCTATAGGATTTTCAACACTTCACAAATCACACGGTTATTCCTTCTTGCACGCAAGAACTCCTTCACTTAAATTTGTTATGTTACTTTGCGACTTACTTTAAAAGGTCGTTATGGTGCTCATACACCTAGGCATGCTTGTACGATAATTTTCTACTGATTTATTCCCCTATATTGAGTAGTTTAATAATCAGGTTTTGTAGACTTACTTTCCGTAAGTGTATTAAAGGAAATTATTAAGTTATAAATAAATAAATCGACGAAAATTATTCAGGTATAAATATTCGTGTATTATTTATAAATCATATTGAGCTATAAAAATGATTTTCATCAATAATAATTATTAAGTTGATTTTTGTATTACTAAAATCGGCAGTATAAACATGGATTTATGTTTATAATAAAATCAATTTTATATCTTGAGTAATGTAAATTTCACTCGTAGTTATGATTTATTATATTGAATATTTTCTGTGCAAATATATGAAATAGGCAGAATTACTAACTGTGGCGGAATATCTTATTTTTCACAATATTTTAATAGTTTGTTCCTTGGCACTGGATAGATATTGCGTTATATATTGATTCAAAAATATTGCACGTACACGTGTGCACACTGAATGAAAAAAGTAGAATGAAGGTAAATATTAAATTTGAATACTTTCCATTTACTTCAACGGAAATGAAGAAGTTATGTGCGATAGCAGTTAGCGGATTGTTCTTGCTTTTAGATGGAATGGAACGTATGAGACATGTGGAATATTTTATATATTCGTGAGAGCAAAAAAAGGGATGTGTACTATCTGTGCCAAAAACTCTACCCGTATTGTTAAACTTTATGTTCGACTTTATATTAAAATTTATAGGAAAAATGAAAAACTTGAACAGTTGTAGACGAGAAAGCAACACTTACAATTGTCCATCATTTTCAATTTTGAAATGATGCTCACGTAAAAATTTCAAAAATTTGAATGCTTGCGTACGCGTATTTTTATTTTAAAAATGCCGGACGAATCACTAAACCAATTTGTTTAAAATACACAGGAAAATAAGAAATTTGTACATATGTCAGTATGAATGTAATACGCCTTTAGTATTTTCGATTTCAAAACGGCGCCAGCACAAAATTTAGTATAACATACGGCAGCCTAGTGACACATGGCAAACCTGTTCGCCCCCTATATTTTCATTCCGAAATACCTTGAAAGAGAGCAGAACTTAAACAAAACATTTCATTGCCACCATCAGTATTAACGATGCGATAATATATGCATAGATCAGGTTTCTTCGATATCAAGGTAACTTTTTATCTTTCATCCTGAAAGTAACTATCGTTCCAATATAGTTAAAATATTACGCACAAAATTATTATCTTTCGTGACTGGTCATTGAATAATAATCAAAACTTTGTTGTTCTAATTAACATCTCCAAGCGTAAAGGCTTCCTTGAATATATAGAATACTCCACGTACAATTCCCCCGTAAATGAAGCCTTGAACCGCGAAACGATCAAAACCTACATCGTTTCGTTATGATAACCGTATTTCTCGGCGTTAAAAATCCGTATCGAATACTCATGTTAAATTGACAAACAGGGTTTTACTCTTGAGAGGTAGTCGTTTTAATTGCGAGTCACAAAGGAATTCGAGCACAGGAGAATAAGATGCGGAAAATAGTTGTTCCATATAAGAGGGGACATTTCTGACTGAAACGAGCACTATTATCAGAGTGTTGCTACCAGACTGCGGTTTTGCAAATAAAGAAGATCAAACCAGAAAGTTTCGATCATGAACGCCATTCGTTATATTCTCGTAGTAGCTGGTATCGTTTTCATGGTAACGGCACACGAAAGTAAGTATTAAACATTAATTCTATTTTGCCACACAAAACAATGAATGAAACAGAGAAGACATAATTAAATATTTCCAACGATACAATTAAGAATATAGTGAAAAGATTATGTTAAGTATGCATCAGTTATTATATCATTGATATATTAGCTCTTGCTTTGATAATTATCAAAGCTCCGTTTTCATTTTCGTTCATGCTAGGTACTAATGAAAATCATTTCAGATAAACTGTCGCATTACAATGATCTTGTATCGGAAAAATATGACGGTATATTTCCGTATCAATTACGAGAAAAAAAGTCTATTGGTCGAAGAATGAATGAAAATTTGGGAAGCATCGATCCTAATACGTCATTAGTCGATGTGTTACAAATAATCATGCGCGGCTTTAGAATGGCTTTAGAAGTTGCCACGTCACAGGTTAATCTTTAATTTATTTAGATTTATGAACATCTATCATAAAAAGTTTTTCATATCGCACGAATCCTAATGTATGAAATTATTCAAGATTATGTGATTCTTATTGTTTTGAGCATATCGACAGATCGTGACGGGTGCACAGAATATAATGGACAACCTTGAGAATTATGGAAATAATGGCTCACGGAAGCCAGCATCAACGACGATTGGTGATGCTGTCGGCAGGTCATTGAGCATTTATCTGAAAGGATTATTGAAGGACCGGTGGGTCACAATGTTATCTTTTATAATGCAAGAAATTTTTGATCGTGTTGTAGAAGGCACTCAAGAATTTTTAAGCCGTCTAATGGCTGCATGTAAGTAAAGAACATGAATTTTCGGTAATTGAAAGTATTACATTTACAATAGTTTGACTGAAGTATAGTAGCGTACGGTTTGTAAAATTTAAACACAATTTTAATTTTTTGTTTTCTTTCAGAAATTTGTTAAATGCATTTTTGTGGACGTTGCAGTTTAATATATTAATAACACTGTAAATTTAAGAAATTAATGAATAACGGATTAATAAAGGACTGCAATTATTAGGCACCACTGCATGACACATGCGGGAGTATCATATGCATTCACCATTGAAAAAAAGGGATAGGTGCGTGCGCGCGCGTGTATGTGTATCCACGGGCACGCAAAATGTTGTGGGCAAAAATCCAAACAAAGGGCTAAACCAGTCGGAATAAAATTTATAGGGGATACCAAATTTGGGATGTTTTTCTTGTAATATTTACTTTTGGCTTATCTCAGAATTTTATACAATCCTCCTCCTGTGTGTTTAGTTGCTTAATAATAAATGTCGATACTGAACAGATCATACATAATCTCGTAATTCTCCACAAAAGAATTTTTAAAAGAGTATACAGTATTGGAGTTTTCGAATGCTTTCAAAATTTATATGTTTGCATCAATTTAATTTGCCTTCACTATTTTATGATGCACTGTGATATTAATCATCCAGCATGAGTCACTTTAAATTCTTTAAAAAAATGTAACATTAATTAAAAATGCCTTTATATAGGACTTCCAAAGTATATTGATATTTGATTAAGCATATCTCGTAACATAACATAACATCATAACAAAACATTAATTTCTTAGTAGCAAAATAGACCGAAACCGCGGAACTTAAATCTATGGCAAGCACATCATATTCTCATCTCTATACCAATTATGCCTTTTTTTTATTACTAACTTGAAGTCCAAGCATCGACGACCAAGTATACGAATCAATTTTACGCATATCATGAGTTTCTTATAAGTAAGATATGCATTGTGGTATGGCAGTCAGTAAGCCATTTTTCTATTAGACACAACGATGTTGAAGTCAGTAGCCATTGTCGTTATACTTGCAACTATTTTAGAAAGTGTATTGGCTTCTTCAGCTTACAACAGTAAGAAAGGTATGAAATAATGATAAACACAGAATTGGGATATTCAGGTGATGCAAAATTCCTGAATAATTGTATATAAAATGGATTCTGTGTTTCATATGTCATCGTTCGAGTACATACACATTATAAACAAAGAATATCACAGGTAGAGAATGGCTTTGGCCGGAACGTGTAACACCATATTCAAAACCATCAGAAAATACATATAAATATCAAGGACCCTTTCAAGAATCGGTACCATCCAATGCAATAGAATCAGATTCAGATTATATTCAAGATAATTTCGAATCCAAGTCGCCACAAAATCAGATTCATGGAGACTCTCGACGAAACTCTCAAACAAATAGTGAGTATGGTTAGGAACGCATTTAAGATGATTAATAAATCCTGCATAGAAGTATTTTTATACATTTTATCTTATTACAGATATTCTCAGAGCATTTGGAATCACTGAATCTACTTCATTAGGAGAACTTCTGGGGATAGTAGTTCGAAATGTTATGTTACTTACGGAGATCGTTATAAGAGAAGTATGAAAGGATTATTTAAACAGATTGCGTTTTTAATAATAGTAAAATTATTTCGTTTAATTAACAATAGTTACAATTTCAGTCTTTTTCAATATAATTTTAAAGATCTGTATAATAATAATTCTTTCTTTTATTGGTGAACGTAGATTACAGCGGGCAGCAATAACATTCTTGCTCACTTGGACAAGCACGATAATGGCGGTATCAATGTTCCTCCTAAGACTACGATTGGAGCTGCAACGGGAATGATGGCACAAAAATTCCTCTCACAATTCTTTAGAGAACGCTGGACGGGTGTCTTAGCACATGTCGCTCAAGAAGCAATGGATCGCTTCGTTGAGGGCTCCCAAGATTTCTATCAAAGAGCTACTTATGCGCAATAAAATATAAAACTTCTGCGATATCCTCTCCTGGACTATTATTATTTAATTCAGTATTTTTTCTTAATGCCATTACTCCTTTCTACCTATGACAGATATTGTGTGAACTATTAATCGTAATGTCTTCCGACAATAAATAACAAAATTTCGATTGATTTTTTAAAGATTAATGTATGTAGCATACAGATTTTAACCCTTAGCAACCACTGGGGATAACTAGTTACCCCAGGCTCAGAAAAAGTGAAATTAGAGGTCTAAAACCTTTGACATAGACAAAATAAAGGTAAGTTTTTGATATTCTAGTAAAAAAAAAAATTTCAATCCTAGTCGTTATGGAATCTTGTCTGTTCATATGACCAGTTTTTAGAACGCCATCTATAAA
>JARQST010000039.1:264200-292952 GCA_030142225.1 Pachycephus smyrnensis | reverse complement strand
TAAAACACCCATATGTTTTGTACAACTAGGTTTTTCAGCGTGGGGTAATGAGTTACCCCATGTGGCCGCTATGTGGCTTGGCTGAGGTGTGGCCGCTAAGGGTTAAAGTAATGAAATCAGAATATTATTAAATTAGATATTTAGAAACCAATATTGTCTGCTCTAGGTCTGGCGGTGCAACCGGCTAGGATTATCACACAACACGGAAAGGGATACCAATATCATTGCCATCCTACAGAAAGGGACAGCAATGTAAAAATTAATCGAGAGCTTGAATCGATATATGATAAAAGCACCATAAGAAGTCATTATACCCCTATGGACCTTTCCCATAGGAAACGATTTCGAAGATTCATGTGTCGGGCCGGTTTTGATCCATTTGTGGTCAAGGAGAATGTCAGTACTATCGAAAAGCTGAATCACAGTTTTCGCAAGTTCATGTACGTCTCGCCGTACGTCTTCGGGATCTTCAAGTATGGCGTCAGCAACTGCACTTACGAGCCACAGCAGCCATTCGTATGGTTTCACTTTCGTGATGAAAGATATAGGGAATGGATCGTTTACGATTATACACGCAATGTCATCGTATTTTATGGCAACTTACAAAATATGACGACTGTCAACAGGCTGCTTACCAATATTTACCTTCACGTTAAGTCAGTCAAATGGCGCGACCCAACAATAGCGAAGATATTGGTGGATCTTTACTGTATCCAGAGAGTTTTGGTAGTGATGCTACCTTATTTGCGAGAGTACAATGTCAATTATTACGTGCAGACGATACTTAATAGTATTCGCACATACGTCACGCCTAAAGATCGAATTAGGATTACTTTGTCCGAGGTTGCTCGGGATATTACGGACGCTTTTATGCCTGGTTTGCACGATCGAATTCAACTAGAACTTAATTCAATTGGGTCTAAAGGAGTTCCATTCTCTATAGACTCCATTTTGCCAAAACTAGACATTGAGAATGGTACAGGTTGAAAATTGTTTTCTGAATAATGTTATATCCTATTGTTATGTATATTTTGATAAGACCGGCTCATCCAATAAAGCTTTGGATCATACACAAATGTAACGTATTGATCTATAGCAACTCTACCTAAATGAAATGATAAACATATTAACCCTATACCGATACTCCTCCTGGGCGTCCCCATGACGGATACTCCGGGGTACTTTATCACCCCACTCTTATTGCAGGGTATATCTTCCGTTATACCATTAGAAACGGGATTCCAAAACATGCAATCTCTTCGTTATTCTTTGAAGAAGAGACTGGTTTGTATTAAATTTACACAAATGGCAGCCAAGAGAAGTCGCGTTGGGGTGATAAGGAACCCCGGAATATCCGTCTAGGGTTAATATGATATGCCCATACAATCTATTATTTAAAATCGGAAATTGTATCGAAGCAATTAATCAATCAATATGAGATTTTCTATTCCTATCCTATTTCAGAAATGAATGCAGAAACAGAAGCTGAGGACTATGCAGATGTTACTGTTGCACCTGCAGCTGTGGTAACTGATACAGATAACGCAGAGGACTTTGACAGATTTGAGATCCATGAATTTGATGATCCTATAACCAAAAACTACCATTGTACCGTGAAGGATCCACATAAAAACGGAAGCGTTGTTCCAAACCCAGATATGATAAAATATTTGGACAGTAACGGAATTCTTTCAATTCGACCAAAAAAGAACTACTACCAGGTAATTTATTTACTTCGTTTTCTATATTTAAGCTATTAAATACCTTTGGTATGTTGATCAGTAAAATCTGAACTGTTTCATACATAGGTTCGAGATGTACGTCGGAAGTTATGTCAGTTTGGTTTTAATCCTTTCGAACCTGATAACAAAGCCGGTTCAATTCACAAGCGTTTCAAGAATACACTTCGCCTCATGCTGTACAATACCCCAGGCATGTTCCCTGGTCTGAGAGTCATCAGAAATGATTTAGATCGTAAACGAAAGAGGGAGCCACAGATCTGGTTTCGTTTCGAGGCAACCAACGGTACGCTACTAGCTGAGTTCGATTATGACAACTATTTCGTTACTATCAGTGGAGATCTGGCTCGAGTTCAAGCATATTCGAAGTTGCTCGTCGCATTGAAGATGCATAAAAGACTGAATAATTTCAATGAGCCGGTCAGCTACAAGGTATCACATGACATTTTGTGATGGAGCATTTAAATATTCAGACAGTACGTAGACTAATTTTCACGGAATTTTCAAGGTAAATCTGGATCTTGGTATCATGGAAGCCATTTTAACGAGCTTTGGAATTTGGATGATGAGAGAAAAAGCGGTGAGCACTCTCATGGTGAATGCGTTGAATGGGATTCGTACAGAAATTGGTGACAAAGGTGAGACTCGATTGGAATTCGAGGAAACTTTGAAGGATGCTGCTGATCAAGTCGATCCTCTTCTTTATTCTTATATCTGGTTACTCTCTATGGCGGAGAAATATGACATTGTCAAGATCCGTGAAAGAAGCTTGAACGGTCAAGGAAAGCCACGAAATAGCAGCTACGATAACGTAGCTCGATTGAAACGCGGCCATGGAATTGATGTAATTTTGAAAACTCATCAATGACTGGTAGATAAAATATATTGTACTATATCAGTTCAAGAAAGACGATTCGTGACCCTTCTAGGACGAGGTTTAAGCTAATAACGGAATCAGTGAATAAGAGTATCAAAGATAAGGGTGAATTTTGTGGATTTGGATAAAATACCAAAGTTTGCTAGAAAGATTATATCATTCACGATTTAGATATACTCAAAATTAGTATAAATATATGAAATTATATTAAGTATGAGTGCTACTATGATTTATATGTAGTACTAGTATTACTACTTATACCTACGAACAATCAAATAGACTTTTATCTGTCAAGGGGACATAGTCACCTTAAAAATTCTGAAAAAGAAATTTTATTTTATTCTTGGGTTTTCAAGGAAATAGGGTGAAAATATAGGAAAAAGTTAGTCAGTGCTGAAATAACCATAATTTAATATTAAAAATTGCAGTTTATTCATATTTAATACATTAGAACATGTGATTCTCTAAAACTTTAATGTACTCAAAACTACATTTTCATGTAGTTGTCGTAAGATTCAAGGAGTAAAGTTGTTCGAATCAAAAAGTTACAAGAGAGCTTTTCTGTGCCTAACAACATATTTTATGGTTCGAGTGATGGAATTTTGAAAAATAAAAAATGGTTGAGATATTGAATTGCTTATACACTTTAAAAAAAAAAAGATTTTTTTACAAAATCTTGTGTAGTTTTGTCAATTTTCAAAAAATAATAAACAGAAAAGCTCTCTTGTAACTTTTTGATTCGAGCAACTCTACTCCTTCAAATAAGGAACAAGAAGAAGAAGAACTCTGCTCCTTGAATCTTATGAGAACCACATGAAAATGTAGTTTTAAGTAATTTAATGTCATAGTTTTAGAGAATCACATGCTCTAATCTATTAAATATGAATAAACTGCAATTTTTAGTCTAAAATTATGGTTATTTCAGCACTGACTAATTTTTTCCTATATTTTCACACTATTTCCTTGAAAGCCCAAAAATAAAATAAAATTTCTTTTTTAGAATTTTTAAAGTGACTATGTCTCCTTAATTGAATATTGTTCGGTAATATATCCTTTAAGTTCAAACGAATTTGTTTCCTTTTCTATCTTCTTAGACTGGACTATACTCTATCAAAGCTTAGACTCTACTAGATGTTCTTCTCTTTTTATTCTCTCAGAAGTCAGGACACTGTAGGACACTTACAAGACCGGTCGAACATTACGACGGACCGCACTTTACTGTTGCGAGTAACACATGCAAGCGATAACTTTTTATTTTCTTTTGAAAGTACTTAACTTGTCGATTATTCAAACTGGTAAGACTTAAAAGTATGTGTATTTTTATCAAATTATAATACGCCTGTTCAAATGGTGACTGGTTCAATAAACTTTAATGAAATGTTCAATATGAAGTTTGTGTCAATCAAATAAAATCTTAATATTCGTCTTTGTCTGACAGTTCACCTACTTTTCCTGACAAAATATCGAATTTATAACGGCGTGTAAATTTATATAAGAGAATAGTGTAGTTACGAGAATTAAGATTACAGTGAAGCACTATTTTACAAGTCTCGGATAGACATTCAAAATGTTAAGTGATTCTGTATTACGAAGACTTCAGCTCTACTTCATATTGCTTAGGTTATGTTACTAAAGCCGTCGTTCGGAGAATATCCTGTAATTACTAATAATTGCTACTGATTATTATTAGAGTCCTTCAGCACTCTGACATGGTCGGCAGGAAGTTGACAGTAAAATTTATGCAAGTATAATCGCTGAATGTAATCATAGACAGCGGGACAGATGCTCATTAAGTAATTAGCATATCAGTCATATTATCCACGCTGTAGGTAAATAATTTTTAATTTAAGATCAAATGGACTTATACTATAGCCGATCAATTATTCAACAACAACGTCGACTGTTCGCTAGGTAAAATAATTTATTAATCTTAAGTACTTAATAATAAGTACGTACAATTCTATCAATATAAGCGAAATTCCACTAATGAGATAAAGAAATATATATTTCAGATATCATTTGGTATTAGCAACATAAAAAATATTGTATATCATAATAATAAGTTGAATTTGAATTATTTACGGAATTAATAATCTGTCACACTACTGTTACTTGTAAATTTTATATAGTTTCAGAAATGTTAAAAAAATTTTCAGAACATGCATTATATTTCGTTGTGCTTTATAAGATAAATAAGGTATTTCTTTGTCATCATGAGTATAATAATTCTAAATTATAATATAGAATGATATTATTGTATCATAAATTTATAGCTGAGTGGTTAGTTACCTGAGCGAATCGGTGATTCACAACAAACCTCAGAGAACGTATTATAGATGGCGAGAACATTCACTTAGGCGGCAGTAGCAAAGTATAAATACTTGAATAGTTTCTTTTCTTAAATTATTACACGGTTATCATGAAACATATTTCTTGGGGGTAGGTACATTAAATGTTAAAAAAATCGTTAGCTTATCTACATTATATTACCTTGGAGAGTTAGTAGGTAATATCATAAAACGCCACTTAGAACATTATAGGAGTATACGCAACTTTCATTATTACTTCGCACCTTGACGATAAGTCTGCAGTAGGTAAACTGATGAATGAAATCTAGTGGAAAAATTAGCTTGCAAAGCAATTCATCTGTTTATATATGGACCATAAATGCCGGAAGAAAATTGGGATTTTCCAGCGGCCTTACTTAGCTTCAAGGCTGAAACTCTACTATATGTTTAAACATAGAGATAATGCTTTACGAGCAATATGCTTCGAAGTAGCCGTGCTAAATTTAATCGTGGCGGCACAGTCTGTGCTATGCTATACTTACGATCGTTACTGATAATGGTGCGCATGACTGCAGCCAAGTTCAATACCATACGTGTCCATGAAAAGTGATCGAAGAATGCTGCGAACAAAATTATCAACGACCTGTTTAATGGGGAAACTTAAGAAGTGATAATTTCTAGGAGAATCAATATGGATGATTCAATGGAAAATTTAACGTAACTTTTAAATGACAAACGAAATGTCTTTGATGCAAAAAAATAAAACACGTTAAGGTTTTATATAGCGCGAAGAACTCTTTATTTAAGAGTCCATTGTCTTCTTTGATAGAAGATATATTTATTGGTATTTCCAGAGACTGAGTGTAATTCTATTATACTTTTGTGGAATACAAAATGAATTACAGAAAAATGTTGGAACTAGTCAAGCATTTCAAAAGTGTCTGCTTTTTTTTTTAAAAACTAAGAAGTGACTCACAGCTGCATGGTTCTCAGGGAAACAATGGTCTCTTCGCGAAATAATAAGCGATTTTCATGCACTATTGGTTGTGAGTAACAATGGTGTGTATTTGTAGTGACTGCTCCTGAATAAAATTTCAATAATATAGTTATTTTCTTCACTCCACCGCTATTCTGCAGAAAATATTTCAAAACTTAATATACTTACGTACATCATTGTTCCGGAGCTGTACCAAACTGCAATAAACAAATTTAAATATACATATTTTACTAAATAAACACTTAATTAGTATCAGTGAAAGTAATAAATATTTGCAAGATTGCATATCGTACACCGAATCAAAAATTATTTCCAAAATTTTAACAAAATTCGAGATACCGAATCAATTATATAATTTTCCTGAAGACGTGGTTGTTTGTTGTAAAATTCTTTTCCGTACACTTTCTACGAAGAATAAGTCATTTCCTTTTCAAACAAAGTTCAGTGCACCTGATAACTATAGATATCTCACCGGTGGAATGGCTTTTAGGATCTAACCGCCATGGATCGTGCTCGTTATCGTCCCGCAGTGTTTTTTTACAATATCCGTTATAGTTATCGTGGCGATGGATGTCACAGTTATTTTTAAATCGCAAGCGATTGCTAACGGTGTATAACGTTCCGAGAATATCTGACGTATAATCGAGCGGTCAATACCTATGACTTAGATTCTCGTCATTTTACAGGGAGGATTACCGAAGTCAAAGATGGTGAAGTATGAAAAAGGAAAGAGAAGGAGGGAGAGGGGAGAAAGAGAAAAAAGAAATAAAAAAGATTTTTAAAAAAGCGGAAGAAATGTCGAAAAAAACTATAATAAAAGGTTGGATCAACACTAGCGCGAGTAGCACTTCTGTTTCATAAGCTGTATTTATAAGGATGTTATCTCGAAGCGGGACGAGAGTAGAGAGTAAGCAGAGTGCCATTAAATGGACCAATTTAAAAGCGTTTAAAAATAATCCTATTATGCAAATGAAGCAGAGCCAATCGACGTCTTGGTATTATTCCGAATAGCATAACCGTGCCTATGGCAGAGCGTAGTCAGACTATCCCTATGTATCTAGTCTATGTACATATGTGACCGAGAGAACTTATATGCGTGCGCATAAAACATAATATAAGATACCTAGCACGGGTCCCAGTTGGTGCTACGTTATGCTTCGTAAATACGGGGTGGTTTATCCATAATGCATCCGCCACACCCTGAGTTCATCCTTCGGACAACCTGCATTCGATAAGGTCCCAGCGTTTAGATAGTCCAGCTGAGTTCCGGTTACATCACCTACTCCTACTTCGATAAACTCGAAGCCAGCTGGTCTTGCACCCATCGATTGATCCACTGATGAGGACGATTCTTCACATGGACCCAACTCCTGCACTTTTTCTATTTACATCAAGCTCTCTTATCATCTAGCACATACCTATTTATGCATTTATAAACTAACGTGGGTGGCATGATGTCACATGGCAGAACTTGATTTTTAATATGTTCGTTTCTTCGTGTCTAGCAGCGCAGCCAGTGACTTCGGTGGCCTGCTGAATTAAAATAAGAAACTCGCAGAAGATTTACAGGGACGTTGACCCGTCCCCTAGTGAAGATGGTGAACCTCGACGTCGTCGGATGCTCCGATCGTCGTTATCGTGCTGCTCTTCCTCGTCACTATTACTCATTAGAGATACGTGGCTACCGTGACTTCTCCAACTCCGAACGTGCTGCGATCACGGAGCTCAGGATAAATTATCGCCATGGATAGATGCGTAGCGCAGATCGGTTGTCTGGGGTCTCGATCGAATCGGACGGGTTGCCAGTATCGAATCTAACAGCAAATGTCGCACCAGGCAAGGCGAGAGAGTCTGACTCTCGCGGACTCGAATGCTAATGGGAGATGCGATGCTCGATGGCAAACGAAACATTCCGACGAAGCAGAGATCCCGTATCAGGGAGCCTGTTCGTTAGTTGAGACTCTGAGAGTTTCTAGCTTATCCACTCTTGCTTCTCTTCTCACCGTTTCTCTCCTTGCCTTCATCATTTCCACTTCTCACCCTCGTACATACTTCTATCATTGGCTCGGATAAACCCTCTGCTTACTACTCATTGCTACTTTTCGATCGCTTACTCGTATTACGCGTTATACCTAAATATCTTCTGAATTGGTGAGGTGGGTTCTAGGCATTACTTATCGAAGGTCTCGGTGAGAGAAAAAAGAAGTCAACGTCGTTTAGATACCTAGCAACCAAAATATTCAAATCTATTAATCCACACGGAAGCGTTCAGACACGTCGCTCCCGCCGACTTTGTCGCGGTGCACTTACCAACTGTAGGTATCTCACTCTTAATTTGAATGCTCGAATAATCCTTGGAAGTGGGAAGACGCCAGTTACGAGTACCGGTAACGCCCGTGGATAATGCTTATCGCATCGAACAATCTGTGGCTTCACGGCAAGATCGTGAACGCGGCCACATCGAGTACCGTGAGGGTAAGCCCGGACCACAGAAGGTGAAGTCACCTGTAAAATGCCCGCACAATGCATAGCACGTCAGGTGTCTTTGCAGCTAATCCCATAATGACGCTCTCTACGATACACCCGATTGCCTGCTAAGTCTGTAGACTTCATCGCACCTCAGAATCTACACGTATCTACCTACTGGTCCATATGGACGTTCTATGTTAGAACGTCCAGCGGGCCGATCGTTTCGAATCGAGTCGATCTATGCTTACCTTCGTATAAAGATCCTTTACACCTTTCGATCTCGACAGAGCAGACACGACTTTGCACCGTCGTGGCCCGCATTACGTGACCCACAAGTACCAACCTACCTTTGTGTCTATTGTCAGAATTACCATGGTACTCTTGATGGCTGATTCGTGTCAAACTCGCGATCATCCATCGATTCCATTGAATCGATCAGAGGTTACGTGGAGCCGTAAGTGAAGGCTCAAACCGGAAGTCTACTACACTGTCGAACGGTCCTCTGAAGGTGACACAACGTGCCAGGAGTTTTTTTATTCAGCTCGTGATGGATGGTAACATGTCACGTGGCTTGTTGCTCCCAAAAAGATGCAGATCGAATAGGAGTGATTCACGCGGCGACGTAGCGTGACTTACGGATCGCGAACTCGTTACGATCGCCATTCCTTGAAGGTGCCGTAAAACACTCGTGTCTTGAACCGTCGAGCAATCAGCATGCGACTCGACGCTCTTCGACTACCAAGTTCGGCACAAGATTGCGCGGTGAGCGGGTGTCAGGAGCGACACTTGTCACTGGTGGACACCTCAATCGTGCCAGTGGCCGACAGAGCGAGACCGTCACCTAGCAGAACCCTTCCTGTCAATCACATCTCGATCTTGGAATGTTAAGTATTTGCCAGCAAGATCGATCTGCTTCCAACACGAAGTTCTTTCAATTTTTCATCCTCCGTGCTACGATTTACATGGCTGATCTTTGATTCTGCTATGTACGTGTACTTCTTACTTTGAAGCTTCTTCATATATTCGAAATAAGGAACTGTTTTCGTTGTAAATAGCAGTCACTTTTAGGAAGATCATTAACGTTTGTTTAAATCGTAACTCGACTCGACATCTGGACTAAGATAGGATGAAACTTTAAACTGATACAAGCGAAGGGGATAGTAAGTTACAATTTATTAAAGTAAGTTCCAATCGAAACTAATCGAATGATAACGATGGCTATTCTAGGTCTCCTCCTTACGGCCACCTTCTTCAAGTTTCATTGGAGGTCCACGGCCCACAGTGGCCGATACATTGGAATGTGCCTCATCACTTTGCTTAATAAGTCTTCTCCTCTCTGCCTCCCTTCACCTTTCCGGTGGATTGCTTCGATCTTCGAGCAAACTCGAATTAAGCAGAATCGAATATTTGGTAATAGGTAACCATTTTTCATGGATCCATGAGACTTGTGCTAGATGGTTTATAGGATACTTATATAGAACATACCAAGTAGATGCTGATGTTATACTATACTATGTTCAGGCTTACATCACTTGATTGCAATATCATTCATGGCATTATCCGCTATCCCACATGAATTGAATTTTGCGGTACAATTTAAACTACAATCTACATCTATTGGAGATTTTCTATTCGTTTCGCGTAGTTACATGCTACGTCCTGAATCCGAGGATTATATATAGATACGCTGTACGATTGAACCCTTCAATGGAAAATGAACGATCTCATAATGGCGTTCATGGACAAAGTTGCGACTGTAGTGGTGTCGCAATATGGCATACATATCCCATCGTAACTAGGTAGGTCTTATTCCCATAACGCGTCTCATATCGAACTCAGCGGGCAGGGCCAGCATCGTGGGCGTCAGGCCATTCCATGACTCCGTTGCACCGCCATAAAGCTGCCATTTAATTAATTCCATATAATGTTTCGCAAGCGGACACGTGACCCCGATGCTCGAGCATAAGAGCAAAGAGGGGAACATATGTCACCATGACGAAAAGATGTAAATACTGAAATTAATTATACGGAAAATGATGGATCAAATCGATGCATACTAAGTGATTACAATCGGTATAAGAAATCGTATCTCGATTAAAGCTTAATTTTTAACGTTAATTCCATTGATCGTAAGGCTAGTGTACATGCTTATAAGAAGCTTAAACAAAGCTCAAAGTAGAGCTCTTATTAAAATATAGGTCATAAAGCTTTATAGTTGCATGGTGTATATAACGTTGTTCAACACTTAATTCCTTCTTCACTACCAGTCTGGCGTTCTTCGTTCGTGAAAAACTCCTTCAAAAAGAGAAGACAGGCTGCGGGAACGCTCGTGAGAAGATATAGGATATAGGGTAGACACACCAGGAGCGTAGTGAGCGTGGAACTGGTAATTATGAGCTAGGAGAGACGAGCACTTACTTGCATACTCGCTAGAGGGCTGGCGGGCTCAGCTGTTAACTCCAAAGTCCTTAGTTGCGGCTGAGTAATGAATAACGACTATGTTCTAGCTAAGAACAAAAGAACAATGACGACCGCGCCGATTGTTTATTCCGCCTATTATAATTTTAATAGCTCCCTTGCCTAGTGAGTCCTAAAGAGTCGTACAGTGCAGCACCGGTAGTGCGTTAATTCGGCGTCGACGATGATGAGAGTACCGCTTGAATCTGGCCGAAATGGACAGCAGCAGCGGTAACTCCTTTGCCGATGAAAATCAAAGACTTGGTGGTTAAAAAAATCAAAAAGGATCGATGAGAAAAAAGGGAAAAAGTCAAGGGAAGAAAAGTCATCCTCATTGTCGGTGTCGGCACTATGGGCCAATGATCGAGAACTTATCCCGTCCTTATCACGGAGATCGAATCGCAAGCGACGAACGTGTAATTGAGACTTATTCAGGCCGGTGTAGTCAGTGACTAATGTAGCCCACTTGATCTCGCGTGCCTAAATACAGGTTGTCGCTCACCGGTTGCGCGTTACGTTCCTTCCATTTTGACCCGAGTCCATTGTAAGGACATGGTATCCCCTTTTGGTAGAGGGTTACCCGGTCAAATTGACAGAGTGATTAATCGTCATGTTCCACCGCGCCCACGTATGTCGTCGTTGACAGTTCTATTCCACCGAAGAATTATTGATTGGCGTGCATCGCGAATCGAGAGAACGCATTGGTAGCATTATGAGAGTACTTTGTAATATAATATATACCAGAAAGAAGTAACTGGTAAGCACTATTTGTATAAGAATGCATTACGATACGATAACATTTTATAAAGGAAGCTAATAAATGCACCGCCAAGAGATACCGGATGAGTTAATGATCGTTCTTTGTAACGTATTCGCGTTATCGATCTACGGTTCAGGGTTCAACGGCTTGTATAGGTCTTGAATTGCGTTAAAGAAATAATTTACCTCACCTTCCTTCTCGAATCTAATTTACAAGAAATGAATTAGTATTTCCGTATTCACTCTGTCCAGATAGGGAACGAAGAATGGACCGTTTGGTTCTTGCGCGGTTTCTTCCTCTGCTAGAGTGATCTCAGTGGTGGGACAAAATATTCCCGGCCACTGCCCAAGTGATAAATATGTGTGTATTAACCGAAGATGATATCGCGGGTTCTGGGGTGAGTATGGTGAACGCATAGAAATGCAGTGCGCACTATGTTAAGCCTTAACTCCGGGCTAAACAGCCCCCGCATTAGAATACTGTCTACACAATCTAATACAGAGCTCTTGGCGCGCTTTGTATGCTCTACACATATGCCCTGCATCCTCAGAAACCTTCTGAGGTCGCCACGCTCGGGAATTCTCCAAATGCCTTTGCGGTACAGCTTCGATCCAACGTGTGGATACTGCTTTCGAGGAGAGTTCTCGCTCGGGACATTGGTGTGTGTGGGAGAGAGAAAGAATGAAATAGAGAAAAAAATAACAGCATTTGTTGACGGAACGGGGCCGAGAATAATGTAACGGACGTTTGATACTTGAATCGATCTGTAACTTCACGACGCCGATCGATTTAAATCGGCCGTATGATAGTCACTTTATAACCATACAATTCCAGTGTCAATAAAAGCATTATTATTGTTCATGCATGATTTGCCTATGAAATATTTTTTAAGGTCTTGTAGCAAACGCAGATTTTTAATTAGAGCGTGATGCTAACAAGGGAAGAAAATGAATTGATGGTCGAAAATAAGATTTTCGCTTGTTGGAACAATTATAGAGGAAATTGTCATTTTTTAAATTCATATTCATTTCGGGTGCCATTTTGTTTGATTTGTAAGATGTTTACAAGAACAGGATGCGTCTTTATGTTTATCCTTTAATTAATAACCCTAGGCTGCATGACAGGAACTTTTCAGGCCTTGCAGAAGAGAACGTAGAATGTTATTATTACATAAAGTCTTGTGTTGCGTAAATTTCAATGTTCTTCATTTGTACCACCGCGAATACGTACAATTAAACAATTCAAATAAAAATGACAGAAATAAATATATACTTTAATAAATGACAATTAACTCCCATAATTTTTCAATGATCGAAAAAAAAGGTTCCCGATCATCAATTCGTATCCTTTAATCATGAATAAAAAAGTTTCAAGTATAAAATCCAAGAAAATCATTTATACTCTACCACTGTGTACGTTGGTATGCAAAAAATTAATCGTGAAACAATTGTTCATATTTACCATATAATAACAATTTGAGTTGGCGATGCTCTATTTATAGAAGACATTGTAAATGAATTCATTACCAGCACTTTCAAGCGATTGTAACAAAACCTCCTTATATTACAATTAAAAGCATACTCTTGTTTAGATTAAATATAAAGTATTTCCGGTAATAGAAATTCCAACATTTGACCGATGATCGATTTCAAGTCTTATCAAGCGTATGTAAGTCAAATCTTGTGTGACCACAAGGTCGACTGTAGTACGCTTTGGTTGCAGAAGACGAGGTGTTCTTGTGTAACCCCCGCCGCAAGAAAGAGCACCCTGTTGTGCAGTTACACGAAAAGCACTGAATCACGTTCCGTTCTGCGACTTAAGTAGCCGTTAAACCGGGCAAGGAGTACTAAAAACTGACATAACTCCTTGAATATAAAGCGAATGAAGAATGTGTCAATGTGTGATTCTACCTACGCGCATGACGTACTACCTACGTATCTGCCAGAGTATCAGAAGAAAGAGCAACGTGAATAGGAGAAATGTGGTATGAACTCGCAATCGAAAGGATCAAGCAAGCTCATGGATTTACGATGCAGAATGAAATCACTAGAGTTATACGGATCATCAATATTACCATAGTATTGTTTGAGACGGTAGTTTTGATTGGTCTCTCTATAATTGATGCGACTAATTGTGCTATTATGGATAATGGCCCGTTTGCCGTGTCAATTGCTTCACCGTGCTAGATGCTCATTGAGATATCAATATGTATAACGTGAAGTAATAAATCGAGAAAGGCGATTTCTGGCATACTACCGTTTTTACTGATTTTCGTATTTTTATTTTCATTTTTAATAAATCCCTCTATAATATAGTCGTTTTGATTAAGAGAATATCGTTTGACGAGATCAGTTTTCCTATTGGAATTAGAACGCACCATTGTTGGTGTCTGATGTATTTATTATTCAAGAAGCTCGCGGAAGATATACGTTAGATTGGCAGGTCATTTGATATAATGAGTAGGTAATATTTATTTAAATTGTAATGTAGTAACAAGGTGGGAGGTAATGATAGGGCATATAACATTGTAGTTAGTGTTTGAAGAGACCTTCGAAATTATATGGTATATAAAGTTTTTTTCACTGTGGAGTAAAGTATAGTGACTTAGGGGAATATATCTAAGTTTGCATGTTATGTCGTAGGATACTGTTTATGGATTTTGATGGGATAGGTTATTATATTAAGAAAAAAGGTTCAATGTTCAAGCTACTGAATATGTTTATCGATTATACTTTTATGAATAAGATAGGGAGTCATTCAGAGCATTATACAATAATTTATTTTTGTTTCAGAAGAGCCCTTTGGTCATTTTCACGGTCAGAGAACAACTTCGACGAATTTTCAGATATATTTTGTAAATCGTGGAACATATTAACTTCTATGATATAATATAAATAATAGCCTATTAAAGTCCATAAAAAATATCCTATGAGAAAATAGGTTAATGAACTTAGATATATCTCCTTAATGAGGTAGAATTACTCGTAGATTTTATGTATTATTCTTTTGTTATTAAATTCCCGAGGATACGTCACGCTAACTATAAAATACATTATAAGCGCGGGTTTTCGTGGTCTTGCAATCTTAACGGTTGTGATAAAGTTACATAATAGTAAGTCTGTTAAAGTTTTTTGTTCTTGGTATCTATAGTGTAGACGATAGATCGAATTACTTACACCAACTTGTGGAGAAAGATCGAAAGCTCATCATCGAGTTTGATAGGCATACGCAGTGCGTAACAAGTGTAACGAAATGAAAGAGATCGAAGAATCGTGCATGACGAAAGATATACAGACAATGTATGCATACGGCTTAGCTTACGTAGGTTATGTTAAGGAGACTAGGACTGGGGGTACCTATTTCTATAATTTAAAGAAGAAACTGGTAAATTACACAAAGATAAGAATTATGCTTCAATCAAAAGATACATGGTTTTTTGCAATTTACACCATTATTTGCAATTTGGCTTTCATAGCAAATAATTAAGAAGTGAAGATGCATACAATATTTTTGCATATAGGATTATTCAGAAGTATTGTACCACCTTATGGTAGTTCTACTATCGAAGTTAGATAATCGAGCTAAACCACAGTTGGTGCAAAACTCCTGAATAACGCTATATATGTAATATGTCTGTGAAGAAATTTTGCATATAGCTTAGGTCTTTAATTCTTAATTTGTTCCTACGAAAGTGCCATGCGACTTTAAAATATATAAAAATATACGTAAATCCTATTTCGATCATGATTATGTGTTAAATTCTTGTTATTTATAATTTTCGTGAATTAAAATTCAAAGAGAAGCCCTAAAGCTGACAAGTCCCCGTACAGAATGTAAGATTTCGGTAAGATATAGTAATTGTCCTCAAACGAGGAATAAATTCATTGAAAGATAAAGAAACGAATTATTCGGGAAGTGTGAGTATATAACTACAGTTGCAAGAGCATGAAACACGCTGAACACGTCTGTACCTATTTGTGCTTGCGTGGCCGTGTGTAAGCACGAAGACCATAAGTAGAGCAACATAACTGCGAATAACTAATGATGAAACGCCGTGGGCTCAATAAACATAAAGCATAAATATGCATGAATCGCACGACATATAAGACAAGAATTGGAAAACCATATAGTCAGTCCACTATTAAAATGTATTTTTTTTAAATCGAAAACAATGAAATCCCTAGCAAACTATACGTGGATTTGCATAAAATTTATGTTACAAGGTTTACATGTGTATGGTTTTGCAGTGAAATATATTACATTCTTCTCTTCAGTAATTTTATAGAAAGCCTAATGCAACTGACTAAGAAGTTTATTGTTTTCGATAAAAAAATTTAACTCATGGATCGACTATAGGCCAAGCTGTCCATAGCTATGATAATATCGAACAAAATCAACAATAAAAATGTAACTTATCAATTCGTTCGCCGCTACAAGTTCAAGAGCTCGGAACTCGTACCGGACGCGTCGTAGCGCTGAGGTCGGTGACATTCGCGAGGGATGCGAACAGACTGCCGAAGTAAAGAAGCGAAAAACGTAAATAATGATAGAATCGAAGACCTGAGAGAAACGAGCGGTCATCTTGTTTGGCGTGAGGTTGTCTGCAAGATTAATCGCTTCCTGAAAAACGACATGTCAGTCATTTGATGGAACAGTGAAGGCACGTAGGGAGGTATTAACCATGTTAGCCGTCCGTTCTACACCATGGAGTTTCCGTAGTAACCTCTGTTCAAGTATCGAAAAGCATAATTTAATAATAATCTGAAATCTAGCATGTTCCGCTGTAGCACTGTTTGATAAATGGGGTAGGTTGCGCGTCATAACTGAAAATGGTTGGGTTGGTCAAGTCGGGTGTCTTGCTCGCTTGCTCAACTCAGAGACTAATGCACATGGACGAGCGCAGGTGCACGCACAAGTGCACTGCCCACTCTGGCGCAACGTTCCTCCTTCGTAGAACTATCATCGTTGCCCTATCGACAACGGGTTGCCCACTGATTTTACCACAGTCGTATGCACTCCACAGTGCCGCTCCCGCGTCTAGATGCTGCTTGACAAATAGCAACTACTTTCAATTTTGCAAAGATACAGGGGCCTCGTAAGCAGCAAGTAATCTATCCTTTTTGAACGGGTTGTATGATCGCATGTATCTATACCGTTCATACGTCGAAAAGTATTGAACCATGAAAGGTAAATATATAGTAGATTTGATTTCTCTTCTCCACATGTTGTTGTTACGACGGTAGAGCTTAATATACACTTTTATGACTAAACTATAAGAAAAGTTAAACTAAAGCAACTTGTAGTATATGGATTTGATCTCCCGCGAATTCGTTTGCAAACTCTTCCTAGTTGTTGTACAACGTTGCATATGCTAATATTCCAGGGCTGCATGCATTTGTTGATATTTAATTTAACACGAAAGTTTATGATTTCTTTTAGATATCGCTCGTAACTATAACGAGATTTACCGGTGGTTTCGCTCATGCTAATTTTGCATAGGTGCGTTGCGTTGCTGCTGATAGGTTCTTTCAGTTTGGTTTTTTATTCTCGTTCAAGCTGAACCGTAGCGAAAACGCCTTTTGCAATGAATTATTTAAGGATGATGCTCGTCCGTGACTCGTAACAGTCTTCTATGATAATCAGGATTATCATCTCGAGCGAATCTGCACCGTGAATACAAAACAAGTTATAACGGTTAGTCAATGTTCTTTGCACGCCATTACGGTTAATTGCAAAGCTACAGTCTAGCCTTTACATTTTGTCTGCTTTTTTATAATTATAACTTCGCGGAACTAATTACTTGATAGATAGTTTGCATTTTTCAATTCTTTTGGTAACACCTGAACTTATCACTGTATTGAAAATTGTATATATTTTTGACATGTAAGGTGCATTGTATCAATCGTAAAATAATTAAAAAGATCTTAGAGAAAGATAAAATATTTGTTCAGTAATTTTTTTAAAATCATGAATTTAATCAATTAAGAGGGCGAACAGCTTTCTTTGTAGGTTCAAGAATCATTCAAGAATGGAAACGGTATGTAATTGAATATTTTTAAGAAAAGACGTGGAAATTTGAATAGGCACGTAGATGGCGGTTCACAAGTATCAGTTCGATAAGCTCTCTTGAAAGTCTTTGTTAAGGAAGGAGGATTCTTCACGCCTCTCTCTCGGTCACGCCCTTCTTTCAATTTGTGGCAGATTAAAAAATCCCCTTTATCCAGGAATTCAGTCCGATCACTTGACATTTCACAATGGAGATAACTAGTTTTTATCGAGTGGCATGCGGCCTCTGACACCTTTGTCGGCCAAACGTTCAGCCGATAACGTTCTCGAATCGATTGGTACGCGCACTTTTATCAAAATAAACAGAATAAGATAGACTCAAGTAAATCATCACGTCAGGATAAATATTTAATCATTGACCTAGACAGGACTTAAAGTCATCTTGAAAGGCAGTCCCTGTCGCATTAGACATCTTAAAGATGACTTTTGAAGAGTATATGTTGTCTAGAGAATTCGACCATTTAAAAATATCTCTATTTAAAAACAAATGATTCAAATAAGGATTACGTCACTCTTAAAAAAAGAATTAAAATTCACGGAACCAAATTCGAATCCAACCACCTACTTTCGAAATAAGGAAAATAAGTTGTTGCTACTAGTTTATTTATATAGCCACAGTGACAATCTGTGTCGGAGAGACCGAGGACTACATTTATTATGTATGATGAAAGTCAGAGTGCTCAATCGCCGACATACATGGTCATCGCACCCACTGATTGTCACTTTTAGATCCCAATCGGATCGTCAGATTCGGATGAGAACCAATCTGATTCAGTTGAGCGGAAACAGAACACGCTTCTTTGAGCTATACGATAAAAGAGTGGTCATTAGTTTTGAACACCTCAAACATACATATATATTATAATAATTTTGAATAAATTGATTCAGCCATTGCAACTGCGCCATATTGGTAGTAGCAACTTGTGGCTCAAGTGATTGCGATAGACCATCAAGACTCGTATAATCTCGTAGAATCTGCCAGATGTCATTCGGATAATAAGACGCAAATGAAATGTATGACGTAAGATAAAGAGCAGAAGAGACGAAGGGGAGCTGTAAAAGGACGAAACGGAATAATTTTATGCAGCGGCGACTGCGCCGTCACCGGTTGACATTTCCCGCCTCCTGGCGACACGTACTTTAGGTACATGAAGATGGTGTGTACCAAGGGGAGCATTACCATACGCTAGAGTCATCCTAGAGTCATTTCACGAGCTTGTACAGCGTCTATTCTCGTCACCGTGTCCTGGAAACGAGATCCGTACGAAGAAGATTCTCCTAGTCCCAAGAAGGAAGAAACAAAATAACAACAACCAAACGTGGAAGCCTCGAGGAAGCACGATTCTTTAGAGGCGCCCCTATCTTCTGCAACTTTATTTTACCCTAACCTACAATTCATTATTTACCAGGAATCGTTATTTAAGTACAGTCGTATTCCCCGAAGGAAGTGTTCAAAAGTTTATGAGACTTTGTACGCACGTATACCTAATGTTGTATAGCATTGCCGAGATATTATGTCTGGGAACATTTCTATTAAGAGGTACCAACATCTAACTTCGAAATACTATGGAGTGTCACTTTGATAAAGTTTGGTCGCTCGACATTACTGAACCGTTATTGCGAGCCACGTACGATCCTCAGATAGCAAACTATTAACACGCCATTTGTCTTGGTTGGGTTGTAGCGTGCCATTGCTTTGAACTGTCTACGGCTCGGCGCGCTTTCATCGATGTTTTTCATAAATTCATGTCGCGATGTATCGGTGCTATACCGTCAACGTCTTGCGAAATTTATATATGTACTTAAGAAAGTAATACTCTGCTGATAACATAGCGAACATATGTGTGCCGGAACTCGTTGAAACTTCCGAGTAGATTGCACTTACTTCTGACTAAGTTAACAGAAAGGCACAAGATAATCAATTATAGAATTTTACAAATGGCCATTTGAGAAATTTTCAAGATTTGTACTTGTAATGTATAAATTTTCAAACAATCCTCATTATAATCGAAATGATCAAAATGGTCATAATCTTCTAACAACGTAGTAAAGCTACAAACCAATTATTTTCCTCTTTCTTTCTGCCTTTCTTTTGTTTTGGCTTTGATTCTCTCTGTTAATCTCATAGTGAACTCGAGCTGGAAGAGGTGTGAATTTCTAATTTGATAACGGAAATTAATCGTTGAAGAACGTTGTTGTCGATTTTTCAGTAGTACGCCAGCTCAATGTCAGTGAGTACAAGAGCAGCAGCAACTATAGCAGCTGGTGTTCAATAGAAAAGAAAAATGGTTTCCCATCTCTTAGCTTGGCAGGTAGGCCATTGTGAAAGCATGACGCGATCTGCATTTAACTTAACCCCGACAGTCCGCGGTACATCCAGTGGTTTAGAGTGCTGATTCGCCCAGAGTGCGTAGGAAGCACTCGGTGAGGAATCGCGTGTAATTGGAGGGCCGGTGTGCAATACATCTCAACCACCATCCCGCAGTTGCTTCTCGTATCGTGGACGTACTTGTAGTACGTACCGGACACTCAGGGACCCCTCTCGAGTAACCATGGGGGCTCGCGACCTAAAGCCAGTATTACGCAGCGAAACTATTACTTAAAATGCATTAAAAATATTCTAAAATTTGCATTATACATGACTCTATCAAGAGAAAAGATAAATTACATGTGACCTACCCGACCAACGTTGTCGTCTACTACGAACCAATCTGGTCAAGATTCGACCTGCTTGCTCCACGACCGGTTTGAATGCTCTTTCTTTATCTTTTATTCAGTAATTGATTACCCTCAGTGTGGCTGTTATCTGTACCATTGTATTGGCCGGAATCAGTGCTAACGAACCAAGGAAAAGGAACGGTCGTTTCCATTGATCGTACTTTCTTTTCCATGTGCGAGTCTTGACTTCCTTTAATAATGTTTTCAACCCTTGGCGAACTGTGGATAAAGCTCAGCGTTAATCGCGCGATACGGGCTTAAGGCAGTATAAGGGGATCGCAAGATGCTTCAACAGAGTTGCTGCAGGATTCATAGGATGTATGGTGCACCATCAGTCAGACTTGCCTCCCATCAGCTTCCTGGGCCCTGCAGCCATACGCCCACCGAGCCACCCCGCAGAAAAGTGCTCTCGGATTACACATTCAGCGAGCACAATATAATATCAGATCCGGCGCGTATACCTTTTACACAATAATATCTTTACTAGCTCAATAAAGCTTGACGGTGGAAGGTGCTGCGTTTGAAGCAATTTGCTTCTGCTGAAATGCGATTGGATTGTAGTCGGTGTGGAGAATTCAATGGCACGTTCAAATCAAATTGCAGATATCAAGAACGTTTTTAGATATTTGGCAAAAGATAATATCTCATTTATCAATAAAAAATAGATCGGTTAACAATAACTGAATTTTAATGGTTGACCCGAACTCTTCATTTTCACTATCACTTTATTATTACTTGCTGGTCCGTTAGCAACTGTTGAGTGTAAAAGATAAGTTAAATATGCGGAGAAATGAGTTTACTTGATAAGAGTACGATGTGGAAGGATATTCAGCATTCCACGAGTGGCTGGCAGCGTGGACGCAGTGCACCTTCAAAATGGTCACAGATTAAGATGTCCCTAAGCGCAACGAACTGGCGGTACGGCTGAAGCCGTGAGTCCCAGTTTCCAAGTGATCGCGCACTCCCAGAGTGATCAGTTTCAAATAAATCACTTAATCGGGCGCCATTAGTCGAGAGTTTGGCTGCGATAGAGTGAACCATTTTGAAATCGCTTCCTCATTCCGCGGCTTTTTAGAATCCCGTATCTCGAGCCGGTGACTACCGATCTAATATCTCAGGTTCTCGGTAAATAAAGGCGCTAGTCGCTCGCATGCCAGCCGGGCATTACCAACACGCTATTAATTGCTTTCTCGTCCCTACAGTCCGATCGAGAAAGATCAGTACGCCGTGTTCACATTGCTTTTCGATGCGATTACGTGCGTGTATCCTCTCCACCTCGAGGCCTTCCACTTCCCGGTACGATTCGAATTATTTATTGCTCACTGGCCCTGACCGATCTGACTCTCATGTTAGCGACGCCTCCGGGGGCTGTCGTTAAACCCGACAAGACGAATGCGATTGTTGGTGCGAAGAAAATCTTTGTTTTTCTCGCACCATCCTACAGCAGACAATCTTTGATTTGATGATTCATTATTCTCCGAAGGATCATCGTTAAGCTTGATTTATAATCCACGATTCGATGTAAATGTTCTACTCGCCATAGTTCGCAAGATTTTCATACGCTTGGGCGAGCAATGCACTTGCTGAATCGAGTGTACTTAGTTTAATTACAGCAAGGTGTATGTGTGTAATGTGCAGCTTCCTAGCATAGTAGGTGGCATGTTGGCATTTCTACCATACGTGGCCCTCTTATTGTATTAGCATCCGTAATTGTACGCTTTATCCGAGCTTTAAAGCAGCGCGATAAGCGCTTGTCGCGAGTCAATGAAGTCTCATTGGTAAGTACACCAGAAGCAATGTAACGAAGTCCACCGGTAATACGCGAAATGAAATAGCTACAGCAATTTCCAGTCTTAACTTAGAACTGTTACGAATTTTCCTTACTTAATGTAAAGAAATGCAAGGTCGATCGCACTGTTCACTCGTTTTATAGTCAGAATCGAAGGTAACCCAGCGTGCTGATATTACATATTGAACTACACAACCTATTCGGAAGTTCTCAATTTTATAACATTATGAATCGCGTAATATTTTTATTTCGTTATACTGATATTAGCCGGTTGTAGATGTATTGGAGTATCAGTTTCTGCCTGCGATATGACAACCCGTGAGCGCCTGCTTGCTTGCAGAATTGTGTGGGCATCGATGCTATCTGCATTATAGAATACGTGTGTACGCCTGATGCATAAAATCGCTCGGTGACACACCAAGTGATTACTCGAACGATAGACGAGAAACAGGTCCGATAAGGCGACTTCAATGAACTTGAACCGGTATCGAAAACTCCGCGTGAGCGCGAAGCTATTCTTTGTTCTGGACCAACCCCCGCGAATCTTCGTGAGCATAAGTAGTGTGGGTCGTTTGTCGTCGGGTGTGTTTCTGCTAGAAATTCCCATATCGCTAAGTACAAGCTTAGGATGCCTTACGAACGAGTTTAAAGAATGGTAGGAAGGGCAGATGCAGAAGCGGAGAAGCTAGAAGGTCGCAGTGGGTTCGTGCGAGGGTGTACGGATCGTGTCAACGATACAGTGGATTTACGACGGTCACTGAGCGAATCCATTTGTTTCATCTGCATCTGCTTAGCACGCTAATGTTGCTTCCTTCGTACTCCTTTTCATTCCGTTAGTAGCGAAGGTGTCTTGGCGTCTTAACGTCCTACCGTTTCTACTGTCTCCCTGGTATCACTTAACCCTGCCGAGAATTCTGAATCGAAAAGCTTCGACTCGGCGCGCGCGTGTCTTCGTGAAATCCCGATGACCATCCGTAGTACAGGAAGTCTCTGATGGCTTTGAATGATTTCATTCCTTCTTCGTGAACAGCTACCTTTCCTTATTTATTGAAAAAAAAAGAAATAACTTTTTTGGGGTCAACCTCACTTGAACTAGCATACTACATAAGAATGACTAGTATGTATAAAGATACCAGTGTATGCAATGAAAGATACTTGAATCATGAAATTAAAACTTAATTCAAATGTATTTTTCGTTAAGACGTCCAGCAATGGAGCTTTACGAATTTGTACCGATTGGTTAATTGAAAATCTGGTTCTTAGGAGCCCTAGGCAATATATACAGGAATATTTAAAGAAAGAAGGACTAATAGAGGATGCATTACTACGTGCAGCGTGATCGCAGTTGGTCCAGTGGTTCACACCCGGCCGAGCAGGCATGCAAGTTTCTGAGGTTTTTCTCGTGTGCAAGCCTGGAGCCCTTTGGCCTAATGGTTGCAAGTTGTTGACTTTGCTGAACACGCTGCGTCGACATATCGATGGGCCCATCCTATACAGCGGATAGGCCGTAGGAAGTGCTCCATCAAAGCCCGTACCGCCTTCAGTCCGGTTAATAAAGTTGCGAAGACGCTTCCACGATAACAAGGCAGTGCGACCGCAAAGACGCCTTAGGCCATTCTATAAATCAACTGCTTGAGGAACGCTTGGGCAACGTGCCGCGCTCGGCGTCGCGACGCGACCGGCGCCGCGATGTTACAAATCCTGTGACCCTTGCAAAATCAAATGCCTGGACTTATACGATCAAACGATATTCCTAGTAACAATATAACACAAGCATATGTTACCCAAGTGATAAAATTCATCAATATTTTTTCTTGCTCTTCTAAATTGACATCTGGCTATGCTTTTTCGAAATACATCATTGAGTCAGTATTATTAACTCTTTAAGAAGCACAAGTCAGCTCGCAAGTTCTGTCTGGCAGGACTGCAATCTGGAACCTGGAACTTGAGCCCAGTAGCTACAATTGAATAATATCTAGAGTCGTCTGCCACCTGGTCCTGGCTGGAAAAGCATCGTCCAGGGACACGATGTCCCAGGTAACGGGATCACGGTCGATAGTTTCGAGGCTAACCAGGCGAAGAAGCGATGCAGTGAGGTGGTTATTGAGTTGGACCGAGTCGTGACTGCACGGGTGGAACCTAGCATAGAGTCGAGCGCGTCCCGACGAACACGCGTGAGCGTCTTGAAACTATCCGACACACACGTTTGCCACGCTTACCATGCTTACCAAGCTTATAGCAAACTTACCAAGCTTACCACGTTTCTTTGTATTTTTCGTTTATCTTCCTCTCCCTTCGCAGGATTTCCTGAGGCTGTTTCGCGTTGCAAAGACCTTGGACGATGAGAACATGCGGCCGTCTACTGCACCGGTAATGAGGCTCTCGTTGGTTCCTTTAAAGCCCGTTGACGTACGAATTCTTGAGGATAATCGTGCATCTCCAGTTATTAGAGAGTTCCTAAAAGACTATACCATCGTTACCAGTATATGATAGAATATTCCAAGAGAGGAACAAGAATCCAGAGATCGATCCCGATGCGATGAAGACTTGCGGCACATGATTACCGTTTAAACGAGAGCATACAGCATTTTTTCAGGACTCTCATCATATGAACTACACGTGGTAGACAGGTGAAAAAAAAATTGATTATCACGAAGATTTCGAATGGTAGTGGATATAGTTTGAAACGCGTAACGCGGAGCTGAAAAGTTGGTGGAGATAGGGAGTTAATACGTGGCCACGGGTAATGAACGCGTGTTAACCAGTTTGTTATCGGTAAATGGTGCCCACTTTCCTCTTGTGTGCGAAAGTAAAACAGCAAAACAGCCAGAGAGGGAATGAGATAGTGAACCAAGCAAACTTCTCGAGACTCCATCCAAGGTGTACCGACCTACCAATACGTACCAGTATCTAATGCACTAGTACTTATACCTACCATGTGTCTTATCTTAAGATCCTCTGCTGGTAATCTGAATCTCGCCAACCTGTACCTCAGAGTCCCGATTTTCTACTCGTAGTCGCCACGGAAGTGACGTTCATCTAGTGTCTCGCTTTGTCTCGCATTCAGTCCGATTACCTCGTAGACTGCATCCACTTGGCCGATCGCTAGTCGCGATTGCTTTCAGTATACTAATACGATCAAGATGGATGCGAAAGACAGGACAAAAATATAACTTAGTTATCTATCGGGATTACTTATCTAATATCTGTCAATATTGGAATTTCTAATAGTCATTTGCTTTATTTATTTCTTTTGAAAATGACAACAAGACACGAGCATGTGGATGGAACTAGATGATCGAAAATACATTCCTTTAAGATAAGAATAGCTCAGAAATTATCACGAAATATTCGTTAGAATTTCTCCGACATTCATTATGTGTAGAAGAGATCGGAGCTAGTTGTAAGACTTTTTAGAAAATTCTAAATATATCACGATGTATATGATCAATTTTAATTTTGTTTGGCACAAATGACGTAGAAACTACTCAAGATTATTAAATTACAGATAAAAGCGTTTTTATATCAAGAGATAAAAAATATAGTCCAGAGAGTGTGAATTAACACATTTGAGGTTTAATAAAACGAAATATATGAAAAAAAATCATAAACTTGGGTTGTAAGCAAAAAAATATTACATCGGAAATAAATATTTATGTGACTCCGACAAGCGACTTGCACGTACCCACTCCCACAGGCGACGGACGTGCAACTGTTGATGGGCCGCGGGTGCGCGGGGGCCTAACGATCATCTTTTGTTTTGAGGCGACGATTTTCTTTTCTATCAGAAGATAGACGAGCTGTACAACATACCCTTGTTACAACTTCCCTCGATCTCCCCTATTGCAGACTCTATATTTTTCAAGAATCAAAACACATCGTTGAAGTAACTCTAATAATACTTCTTTAACGGAATGGCAGTAATTCGTTCATTGATCTTTTTGCTCCACTTTCTAACATTCCTTCAATTAAAGACACCGCAAAGACTTAGCGTGACTCGTCCGTAGAAGTCACGTTAATCAAAATTGGTCGCGGTATATTTGATTGGCTTTGTACGGCTTTATCCGATTTCAATAATAAGAAAAAATGTGCCGGATTCCACTGTGACTGGATTTAGTGCACTAAGCTTAATGCTATATGTAAACCTTTTTTCGTTTCGAAATCATTAATAATTTGACTATTGACAGGAACATAAATATCGTGCGAAGATAACATTTTCTTCGCCAACATTATCGGAGCCAGTTCGTTTAGAAGTATGCACTTGAATATAAAATATAATTCCTGGAAATAATACCCATGCCGTCATGATATCAAGAGTGATCAAACAAAAACAATATAATAGTCATAGTAGGGAATATTACTGAAATGGTCTTGTATAATTGAAAATGAAAAGAGTCGATGAGCTTAAGAGTAAAAGAGTAGTTGATGATCAGTCTGAGATGTATTCAAGATTGTTCCTCGTAATTAAACTCTCTAATCGATATTAAAATTTGTAGGCATATTCGAGCAAATTTAAATTCCAACGATCTCTAGGCGGGGCGCTGATTGCAATGCAGAAATTACGGCGCATTCCGTTACATTTAATCAGGGATTATTACAGCGCGCAGAACAGATGAAAAATGCATGATCCAATGATGCTGCGATCGATGTAACTAATGAATTTTTAGCGTAGCACGATTTTGCAAAACGACGCCATATATTTAAAGGCTCATTTATAACGATCGATGTATAACGACGTCGGGTGTAATTTTTACGTTGTCCTATCGGGCATAAAAAATTAACCGTCTCTAGTTATCGATACTTGAGAGATTGAGTGGCTGATATTGTAAGCCGATGATGCTGATACTGACATTAATACACTAGAAGGCATGTGACCCTTATGCGAGATGGATCCGCCTTCAAGTGTTTTAATTACAATAATTAACCCCACTCTAATTGTCCCGACCACCTCTACCATATCCCCCTATCTCATTCTGCGGTCAGGCACATCACACGCCTTCCCCCTAAGATTATTTAACAGCTTCTCTTTGAATATACGTGTGACGTCATAGCCACCTACGTATCTCATGAAGCCTGAGATCTCGAGAAACCTTGGTAGTTCTCAGCATTGGACCAAGAACTTTTTGAATATCAATTCAATTCCGTTTCCGTAAGGCTATACATTTTTCGTACAATATCGCGGAACATCGGACGTCTCAGTGTATATTGAAACAAGATAATACATAACTCCCCTTTTGTGCCTGCTTTCAGGCAGAACAGTCGGGAGTTAAAAAGTGGAACGAAACTCAATTTAAATACACGTAAATACACCAATGTAAAATGTAAAGTGCTTGTATGCTCTTTTGAATAAGAATAGGTAATAAAATGACTTGGAAAGGGAAGGGGTAAATGAGTAAAAAGGTTAAGATTGGGCTAGGTTAGGTGAAGTAATAAATTACCGTGTAAACTCGTTGTTATACCTATATCGTTACTTGTACTCGTAACTTAGATAAAAGAATTAAAATACGAATGTCCGACTGTGCGGTTAAATTTAAAGCTTCTATTTACATCGAGTCGAGCATGTGTACGCAAAATTTTGTAAACACAATTTTAAACAAACGTCTAAACCGCTCGACCACGCAGTTTTTTTTTTAGGCACGACTCCATAGAATATGTGGGAGTCTGTTATGTACTCGTCATTGAAAAAAGGGATATGTGTTTGCGCGTGTATGTGCGTATGAGCATGGAAAATTTTGTGAACAAAATCCCGAACAAAAAGCTATACTGATCGGGCTAAAATTTATAGGGGATATCGAGTTTTCGATGTGGATGGAACAGCAACATTTACAGATGTCCAGCACTTCGCTTGCAGTTTACATGAGAACTTATGTTCCGGATGTAGATGGCGCAGAAATAATTTCAGATATTTTGCACTTCCGGTTTAAAAACAGCACATGCACATATATCCAAAAATTTAGTGTCGTATGCGTGCATCCAAATTTTTTGGTGAATCGCTTCAGAAAAGCCACCAATAAAATTTTCAAATCACATAAATTATGTTTTTTTCTTACATATTTGTAAAGAGAAAATTTTGAGAAACCACAAATATTCAGAAAAATGTTCTGAACAAGAGCTTCTCATTTTTAAAAATGTTCTTTCTATTACTGTTCAATCAGTGGAGAGAATTATATTTTCTTGACCCTCACACAGGGTACAAGTCACACACCGTAGGTCCAAATTAGATCGCAGAGGGATCATTTTCTTTGTAAATGAATGCTCTGTGGTCTTAGTTGTTTTTAGATATTTGATAAATCATTTTATTCCGAAGATACAGGCTTTAGTTTATAATTTTGTTGTGAAAAAATGTATTTATGGAAATTTTGGTAGAAAAATTCCACATGTAGCAATTAGGAAACCTATCCTACCATCTTGAGCAAACCAGCGAACAGTATCGTACTGCAAACTGTGGGAGCTCATCCTTAGAAATTTCCTGATCTCAGAGAGCATGGTGTCTCATCTATGTTATGGCATTCGCTACATTGTGAAACGCATCTCCCCAATCATTCAGCAAGCATTTCGCAAGGATTACTAATACCCAGGCTAAAGACAACAT
>JARQST010000039.1:242031-264100 GCA_030142225.1 Pachycephus smyrnensis | reverse complement strand
TATCCTAATCCATGCCAAAGTGCATATTCACAACCTTTGATACATCTACCCCAAACCGATAATTCCTTACCCCTCTAACCTGCGGATTTTCACTATATATATCACACAGCAGAATGCTCATCATTCTCAGTCTTACCCTAAACTCAAAGTTACTCGCATACAAGTTCGTTATCCTGAAAATCTTGCTGAACTATCATACTCTTCAAAATAAACCCGTCGAGGTCAACCTTACAACTGTTCATGCTCATTTCTTCCGAGGAAGATTTCCTTTTCAAATATAATTCGAAATCCGAATCTCGAGCCTAGGTTTCACGCTACGCATAGTTTGACTAAAAACCAAACTATAACATCTAAGTATCAGGAAATCTTCAGTTTATTTTAGATATTCTGCAGCAAAGTCATTGTGTCGGAGATGGCAGGAATCGGCCCAACTTTCATACCAAAACACCTAAAGGATTCAGCTCCCAACGTTATTATGATTAGTAGCTGTCTGAACTCTCCCTAAGCCTCTCCAAGTCTAAGGAATCATTGTGATACTCCTTAGTATCTGGGAAGATTCCTTGATATATCAGCATCAACTTGTAGCAAAGTTATAGTAACAGAGCTGTCAGGAGATCAGATCCTAAGTATCACAAAACATCGCCTTAAAAACGTCAGATTAAGGTAAAACCGTAAAATACTCTCCGTGTCGTCAATCGATCCTAGATACACAAAAATTGTAAAGATTATAAGAGACAATGTGAGAGAGCATGGAATAAAATAAATGATTTCGTAGTCTGTAACATATTGGACAATAAACCAAAGAGTGTTTTTTTAGCTTAAAATAAGTGTTGTTTCCTCTAAAGACGCCTGCTCAGTGCAAAAAACCTCTTTAAAAGTCTTACGATTCTGACACCTCCAAGATCGCGAAACGTCTCAATATATGAAAGTGTAACTTACCTCGAATTATAACATATCCAAAACTTAGCAAAAATAAATTTATCTTTTTCAGATTCAAAACTAAATAAACAGAATTCTCTTGATAAATTTACAGAATATATTATATCATAATAATATAACAGAATAAATATTAGGTTGGGGAAAAAAAAATCCATTATTTTTTCGGTAGATGGATGTAGTAAGTTCACGTAAAAATAATGAATTTCTTTTTCCCCAACCTAATATAATAGACAGAAATTGACTGATGAACTGATATTTATAAGAATTTATTGAGCTGAAAATCAAAAATCTGGATATTGGGTATACAAAGTAGATTGTTTTAGTGGAACGCTCAGGGAACATACTCTAGTTGCTGCGGACCTGCACAATTTGCTACACGTTTGCGCGGGTCTCTCAATTTTTGGCTGTGACTTTTCCATTTTTGAGTTATCGAATTTTTTCAAAGAGATGAAATATGTATAAATCGAAATATGAAGAAAAAGAAATTTTTAAAATTTTTGGTAGATGGGTCCCCTTAACCAATCGGGTTGAAATTTATAAAAAAATCATGAGCATGTAGATGGAACAGTTACATTTGCAAATGTCGAGCACTTTCACTTTGAGAATTCCACATCCGCGAAATTATTTTCTTTTTGCGACGACGAATACATAAGATGCGACCGCATGGTTCAAGTGGTCGTGTCTCAAGGCAAACCTGTTTACCCCAATATTTTCGTACACGAAGACATGAAACATGCGTAAAATATTCTGTAAAACCGTTATGGAATGAGTAACCTGATAGAAGGCAAAAGTCATCAATTAGAGCTATAATAATATTTAAATAAAGGCACTAAGTCCAGATATATATACCGCGGTGATTACACAAATAGAGTGCTAATTCACTTGACCATGCCTGCCACTTGGATTGTGTAGTGCAAAGTCAAGTGCCTAAAGCAATTGCGAAATTTGTATGCTTAATCTTGTCAATTTACGTTTTATGTAATTCGCAAGAATGATAGTGAGATTACGCACCACCCACGCTTCGTAATGGCGCCTTGATATCCTTGAAATATAGACGTCCGTACTTTTTGAAGCTAATAAACCTGTTTATCATTACCCGTTGTATTGTTATTAATCTTCTCGAATCCGTAACACTTTAATCGGTTGTTTTTTAAATACGACGTCGGGTATTATATATGTGCAATTACGTATTAATGTCGCAATCGATAAACTATATGGTTTAACTTCACGTTGCGGCTTATCTAATTGAAAATGTAAACCATCCGAGAAATTACGTCGTAGAAAAATCTGTTTAGTTCTGATAAAATTGATTAAATTTAAATGTACTTTTGGCACAACAAAAAATAGGGTTGAAAAATGTCCCAAATATACGGATTTGAAGTGTTTGCATCAAAGTTAACCTTAAAGTCCTATATGGTGAAAGATGCAGAAACGAATAACTTTATTATCAAAATAAATTTCCTCAACTTTGCCACCATGGAAATAATTCCCACACATAGATCTTTTACAGATACAATTTCCGAAGAAAGAGATTTTATTTTTAACAGTGGACAGTTGCATCACTTTAGTGACAAACCAAAAGATCTCATGAAGTCTTTGTTGAAGAATCCATTGAAAATTGGAATTTTTCGTCTTGGAGACTCTTTCCCGTTATGTGAAGCAATAATTCCGTTTTCTGGCTGCGCTTGTGAGTTGGTGAGAATCGTTTTATTACAAATCAGCATAAAAAGTGTCAACTGATTAGTAACAGTTTTTAATCCATTTCGCTTATTATCATGCAGTCTTTATATTCTGGAATTGGAAAAAGCCCTAAGCCATTGGGACTGGAAGGTCCCTTTTACTTGGTGGATCCTGGCGAAAATTCAGCGGGTCATCTTCAACTTCAACTCACTATAAAGTCTTACGGAAAGTAAGTTAGAATTTAAAAGCCACATTTAATAATAGGGTATGGAATGATTGAATATGGATCAATGATATTTAGATATATCCACACATATTATGCACTGCAACATAATACCTTGATCTTTAAGAAGACTGATTCGACTGAGGAGTATCAGTGTACATTGATAAAGATACCTGCTGTTTGCAGAGATACTGAAAATATGTCAATCACTAATTCGGATAGCATATATTGCAAAAAAGATATTGGTCACAAGGACACTGATGAATCGAGTTTTGTGAAGACAATCAGGGAAAAGTTTGTAAACGCAATTACGGGAATATCACTAACCGCAGAGCGTCTCATTCCTGACAAAAAAATACACCCAAACCCGCAAGCAAATCTTTGATCACACACAATGAATTTAACGCAAAAACAACAGACGAGTTCGACAAAGATTCAATAGCAGTACTTTCAAGAATATCATTAAGCAGCGTTTATCTGCTTTAAAAATGAAGATAAGTATCATCGAAGAATTGATGAAATTTTTATGTTAGGTAAATTTGTTAGAATTATCTGATACTAATTTTCTAGCCATGAGTATAGTACGTGATACACTAATATCTTGATATTCTATAAAAATTTTAAAAATTTCACAGCAAACTAGTCTAGTCACGAACAAAGATGCTAGACCCTTGGCCTCGTAAATCTGTAGTAGTAAGGTCGTTTCAACATAAATCATGGAATGTAGAGGGCAATAGGTAGGTATCGGTGTCCTGTAACGGAGCCCACGAGTAACGAGAGAATGATGAGCAGAAGTGATTGGACAAGTTCATTATAAATCAGGAATCTCATCCCTTCTAGACTTCTTGATTAGATCGTAGGTCGGCAGTACTCCAAATGAGTATGGCTACTGAAAGTCTTCGCGTAGACATTCATCAACGAAGAAAGATTTGAACGATTGTCAGACTCATTGTCAGTAGTAGCAATCGAGGAGGAGCTGACATCATCCTTTCTGTTTGGAATGTTCTTTTGTATCGAATAAGGATCTGGCTTTAAAGCAATCCTAGGACCCTGAGCAGGAGCCAGTGGACTGAATCCGAAGCAATCATGATCATGCGAATGTGGCGTGCTATTCGATATTTAAATCTCTTTCTTAATGGTGCAGTCCTTATCGTTAGTATGAGGCGAGTGCAAGCGTAGCTATTACTTTTAAGAAACAGTTACAATAATTCCAAGCAATAAGTGGCTCTATGTGAGTATCTCACAAGTGATATTAAAAGCTAAGCAAGAGCGTATGACTATTTCTTACTGTACATTTGCATCGAATTAACCTCCTCTTAGTAACTGTAGAAATGCGATTACCGACACTCATATTATAATTAATTTCCACCGCTTCTGTGTACTTCTTGAATAATTCAGGAACTCATATTCCGTCAGATTATAATCGCCTTGTAAAGTTAACTCATTTTTTCACGTCGCGTCGTGCAAAGCGCAGCGCTTGAACTGGCGACCCTTCGCGTTTCAATGTCACATTCAAATTCGCAAACGAACAAAAGATGATTCGCTAAAGTCAATCCGTTCCCTACGGTATTAGACACTTAAGCGTATAAGGTAAATCACCAGTGGAGACATTGCGTACAGTGTAGATAGAGGTTAAGCTAGGGACTACGTCGTTGGTGCGGTAGACAGGTAGGTAGGCAGCCAGGTAGGTAGGTAAGATGGTATTAACGATCGTGCGTGAAATCGAAATCTGAAGATTTCGCGCTGGCGGTGGACATGAGCTATATCGTGAGCTCGCGTGTTTGCGGATCGTAACTTGTCGTTGCTTGTCGTAAGGAGGGGCTTAAGGTCGCGATGAATTTACGCTCCCGGCCGATGTTGCTGCCAGGCCGGATGCCCATAAAAGCTCGTTTACGCATGCCAAAAGTCGTTCGGGGAATATAGCAAAGGAGTCCAAGCATTGCAAAACAAGATGAATGTGATCTAGAAAAAGGTACGGAGACTGGATTACGTAGAGGCGTTTCTGATTCATCTTCATTGCATACTAGGTGCCTTGAGTACTATTCCTTTTCATAGTCTCCTCAGTTGGTTGTCACGAACATACCACCAAAGCAGATAAAAAAGCACAGCTCTCTCGACCAAGGAAGCAATTATCTTCTTAGTCCCGACAATGTATGGGGTTACTGAAAAACAGGGTAACTCTCTTCTATACGCAGCGTGGTTTAGTTTACGGCGCTCTTTCGAGCCCGCAACGTATGGCCTATGAAACGGCCATAGTCGAAGTACTAAATACACCATAAAGCAAGGGGATTGCCTGTAAACTGTAATGCTCCGTGTGGTAGACGACTCTGTCTTGTTAAATCCCATACTAATTTCCAATATGCTCTTACCTCGTGGGCTTACGTTGAATGATAATTTTATTTTGATCTGAAAGTAAAACTGTCACAACATTGCGTACCTAATTCAAAGGCTTATTTTAAGTTACTTCAACGTAAATTATTAATTGGTATAACAAGTGGCCAATAATTATATATCTTATAATTTTTTAAGATACTTTCAAGAGTATGAGATCGTACTGTTATGACGCAATGACTTGATAAGCATGCAGAGAGCTTGCTCACTTCATTACGGTTGACAAAGTAAAGCTATCGTCAATTGAATTCTGCAAGTTTATAGTAGATCGACGAAAGAGTAAAAGTGTGTTTCAGATAGGAATTCGATAATTTACGATACGGTAACACGAGTTACGTACCAGTTTAATTGGAGATTCGGACGAAATTTTCACTTGAGTCGATCCTTAATACCAGCGATGCATTTTAGCGGATTCAATCGGGACGAGGAAGTGTCCGTAATGAATTGACGGGATCATTGAGATAGCATTGTAGCGTACAGCTGCTGATTATTTCTAATGAAGCTTATTTATCGAACTATTCACCTCGGCAATATCTTCCCGAGTAATCGTCCCTCTATAGTTCGTCCATCAGGAGATCTTGCCCTCGTTAGAGGTTAGCTTCGCTTTGTTCGTTTACTTTTCGCCTTCTTCGCGCTTCCACTTGGTTCCCTAGACGTGGAACGGGCCATAATGTGAATACCTTCTAGTTTCGTCTTATTCTCGACTACCGGGGAAAATTATATACCGGAGCCCAACTGCATCTTAATGTATTAATAATTGGAGTATTTACATTCAACCGATCCGACTTCATAAGCGTCTTCGACTCAGCTGCATTTACTCTGCATATTTTACGCAAATGGTTCAAAGTTGTTAATTGTTTTGTGCACAGTCTTGGTCAGACGATTTGATAACCAGTTGTTCGCTTTAAAAAACTAAATATATACATTACTTCTTTATGCATATTTTGTGCATTTCAAGCGTTATTAAATATCATTGTGAATTATATATTTTAATTTAGCATTATCTGTAATAGTACTTTCCTGTCCACCAATCTGTTTGTTTGTGGTAATTCTGTTTAAGGGTCATATTAATAGTTATTTTATATTCTGTTATACTCTGTGAATTATTTGTAAGTTAGTTTTCAAGAGGTGATTGTAAGTTAGGAGGAACTCGAGGTAAGCTTATTTTAATAAAAATCTGACAATAAAGTTCGCACAAAATATTAGATACATTTCAAAGTAATTCTCTTGAGGTTTCTGATAGATATTTGCAGCTTCAAAGTTGATTGTTAAATATCACTGGTTTTTATCGAACTTTAGAAACCGATCGATAGCAACTCGATTCGACTCGCACTAGTAACATGAGCACGAATGATTCGAGTCATTAATAACGATACGCACCGTGCCCACCAGGATCCGAACACGCTACCATTTAAATGATCGCAGATGACCATTGCTCGGTGTAACATCGATCAAACGCTCCATGCTTCGTCAAGCGCCGACAAATAATTGTCCATTTCGTTGTAGGACTAAACTGAGCAAAGTTGACTTTGAATAAGTCAAACATTACGCGACCGACCTCTTGTTCTGATAAGGTTGTTCGACTGACTCGGATTGACATCTGCATGACGGGTACACGGATTATCAATGAACAAAAATTCAAAATAGGGCGATAGAAATAACTATGCTTCGTTAGAGGCTATGCTAACAAAACTTCATTAGATGCGTAGCAAAATTCATTATTTGTCGAATTTATTTTCGTTTATATTCACTGAAACTTGATCACAATTATACAACATAGAATTGAACTTTTAGTTGCGTAAGAATCATTTTATTGCAAGAAATTTCCCTTTACATAGGCATAAGGATGTATTAAATGAAACGAGATAATTTTTACGAATCGAGTTTTGCCACAATTACGCCCTACATGGTATGCATTATCCCGTTTGCGCCATAGGTCTATGGGATTTTTCTGGCACGTGACCCCGGATGGGCTCCTCTGTATCTGCAGGAAGCGAATAGCTAAGATACGATACGCAAGAGCACATTAATTGCGATACTAATTAAACAACAGATTTATCATTCTTAGTGACCGTGCGCCGCGGGTGGTGTCTCGCTAATAACCCCACCGATTAATTGAAACTGAGTCCTTTGAAGAAACCAATACTACGAGTTTCAAGGTACGAGCTACGAACTACGGGACTATGCACCGTACAACTGGTTCGATGCTCGATTATTCATTACGAGCCCTTTGCGGTCTCACGAACAGAAACTAACCTATCTTTCAAAGTCCCTGAAAAGCACATGGTAACGTGTTCAATTTCTTATGTTTAAGCTTCGTTGCTTATCGTTATTTTAATAAAATACAGATGGTGTAACATATGTACTTAGCAAGAGGGATGTTTCCTCACGTGTACGTGAGGTTGAAAAACTTGACTTCATTAAATAGTTAACATAAAATAATTATACCAATCATTTTATTAATTTTACATCGTTTAAATCCCCTGCTACATTTATCGTTTTTCTGTTTTTATATGAATGGATGATAAGATTAAATCCATGTAACAGATATTCAAATCTTCCATTCTATGATAGAGCAATAAGGGATTTAGAGTAGATATACCCTGTCTTATAAACAATTATTTCGAGCGATGCTCCCCGCGTTTACTCGAACTGACTTGAACCCATTGAACCTCTTCCGGGATTACGACCCTTCATTTTCTACACCCTCCATGTGTCCGAATGGATGCCGGGCATCTCGACTTGCACTCAACGTGATTCAATTACGGCGAACATGCGCGCAAGAAGCCACCAGCCATTGGCCACTGCCAATCCCGTTTCGAGTCAAGAAAAATCATGGACGAATACCTCGCACCAAGATTGCACGTTTCGTATTTTAATGTGCCGCCGAGATGCACTTAAGCGTATTCTAAAGTGGATGTACACAGTGTTTATCCGGCAAAGTACGTATGGATGTGATACGCGTGCAGAATGAATATTTTTGTTGGGCAAATCGCGAGGAGCGTTACGCTCATGAAGGATATGTAGATACAGGGCGTTTCAAAGGCAAAGTAATTCCTTTTAAGTATACCAACTTACCGACCCCATTTACTCACTTACGTTACTACTTAGCTGCCTATCTCTCAATAAAGTGACAGATTATTGAATGCGATAAATAATCAATGACGATGTTTCCATCGCCGATCGATTTCACGAAGGGGAGAGGCCGATGCCGATTATATCAGTGTTGTGGATCAAGGAGGTCCTTAATTTATCGAGCGACTCGAGCTACCTCGTGTCTCACTAATTAATGTCCGGCAGTTTTCAAGTTTTTGCGTCGCGTTTAAGCCGTGCGAGAATCTCGCGTAATAGAGTCGATTACAAGCCAATTAATGAGAGCCCTTGGTACATTAATTGCAATCACAAAATCGTTGAGAACTAAGAGTAGATACATATTGGCACAGGGCTGCATGCGTGTTTCGTAATTATATTTTCTCGCTCTCCCGTGACCAAGCTATACTTGCTACTTGGCCATTTGTCAAGATTTGCATCCTATTAGTCGTCTCACCTGTTGTCTTACCTTCCTTGACCCCGCTACTTCCTGCACACTCGTTCACGCACCTCAACCCTTCTTTACTATACATGTAGTATCTTGTGTCTTATCTTCTGCTCCCTCTATCAACCCCGACCCGTATCCGTTAGTAATTGCCATGGTGCCTTTTTCCTAATTCTAGGGTCGTTCGATCCAGCGTTTCCGTGAACAAGGTATGCTTTATATAAAACTATCTTGTTGCTTTTCTTTCGATATTTAATAGTTAAGAGATGATATTTGTCGACATTTTACTTAGATCGATACTCACCGTTCAATGCTATTAACGCATTTACTTCAATGGCCTCTGATCATACACAGCTTTCCTTCAATTATCCATTATTTTCCTCCGATAATTGCTATAATACCAGCTATTTGCACAGCGTTTCATAAATAGGAGCGTCCCCAGGGAAATTTTAATAAAATTACACTCTTCCTCTTTTATATCCTGAGAAAGGTGAATGGTCGATTATATGGAATACTTTACAAATTATATCTTCAAGGAGCTCTTTCTCATTCTTTCTACCTTTTTTTAAATCTACGTAGGTATAAAAATGTCTGTATTAAACTAGAGGGGCAACTTGAGAAAAAGGAAATCTTTCGATAGTTCTTATGGCGGGTTCATGTCTATTCAGGCGTCTTCAGGGTCTTCGTCGTATTTGAGGTCCCTTGTATAGTATGCGAAGCCCGGGGCCTCTTCGTGCTTCAACGTTGTACGACAGCCTTGCATTACGCGAGTCATCGATGGATAGGCAAATTATAAAGATTACCCAATGCCCCTCAGGAGACTGTTTGAAGTCACTTTTATGTTTCCACTTGGAAATTAATCTTAAACTGATGCAAACGTTTTCTTCGGCACCTTGAAATATTGTACCACGCTGTATAGGTTCTGGGAAACTATGGTTAAACAATGGGAGTATATTGTAAAGCAGTGCAGGGCCAGCGAGCATAGCGAACGAGCCTTACTTACTTACATTTCCTTACCGATCGATACTTTATTGTACAACACGAATCTCTAAAGAACGGAGGCCGCTGTTGAGAGAATAACACGATTAAAATTCCAATGACTACCATGGTAGTTATCGGACGATCATCGAAACTCACGTTATTCGATTTCGGCTCGGAGCAACGATTGTTTCCGTAAGACGACCGCGCGCTGCCAAGAAGTAACTTCAATTAAATGATAAGAGTGGCTGTGGAGAACGGCAGAAAGAGAGGAGAGGGAGAGACTGAGAGATAGAGGGAGTGAGAGAAACATAGGGAAAGAGCGACAGAGAGAAAGAGGTTGGTCTTGTATAGGAAAACGAGACGAGGCTTTGCAACGGTCTTTACGGATTCGGCATTAACGGTATTCATAGGTAGCGTAGGTGGATGTCCTTGATCTTGAGATAGCCATCAGAGCCACAGCACCAGGTGTCCTGTTCACGGAGGCCGTGTTCGATAATCGCGTGTCGTCGACATCGTATTCACCTGGATTGGTGTGGAATGGTGGATCAACGTGTCCTCGAGGTTAGAACGTAAAGTGGACACGGCAGGCAAGACTAGGAAAATGAAGGAATCTTCCTGGAAGTGAGCCAATGATCATGATTTCTTAACATCAGGGGCGCCAAGGAGTTCATATGTATCTAACTGGGCAATCAGCAGGATAGTCGAAGAAAATGGCCCCTTGTCCAACGAGGAATTCTGTAAAAGGACAAAGAATGACATATGTAACGTCCCCTTGAGAATGAAGGAAGCATCGTCGTCGGAAAGTGCAAGCAACAGTAGAGACACGGAGGCACGTGTCAGCTGAGCATGCGTTCTATGCGGAACGCAGAGGGTATCCAGCATGGACGACATCGTGTGACAGACTGGGAAACTAAATAGAATGGTGGCGTGCGGATGTCACTCACTGGTGACTTGGTGGTTGGCGCATTGTTCTCCATCTCATGAAAGAGAGTCGTCCATACTCGGTACTGCGGAGCGAGCAGCAAGACGAGAGTCAAGACGACGAGACACGAGAGGATCTGCGGATTCCTCGAAAGTTCGCCGCTCTTCTTATCGATATATTATCCGCGCATCGACAGGATAAGCATGCGTTCGCAAATAACAATGTGAAATGCAAATGGCGGATGTTTCACATGGGTCTACGCGTGGTGTGCCCAACGGCGGCCGCTTTGAGTCACCCGGAGAGATCTCTGTAAATCATGGCGCGCGCGCACTCGCGGACGCGCACATAACCGTGCCGCCCCGCATAGCATTACGGGAACACACGTTTCCCCGACTCTATCTAGTGGGAAATCTCCAGGTAGCGCACTGAATCTCCTTTGGATCTCTCGTAATCTGCCAAGCGGCCTCTTCTCTTCGTACCCACCGACGAAATTCATCCACCGCCATCGTACGAAGGATGCCAGGAGTGTAAAGCCACTAGAGCCTCGATCGGTCTCATTATTTCAATTGACTGTTTCCATCCTTAAAGTAACGACTTCTCCTGCTGCATCGGCAGAAATCGTAAATTTTAATTGGAGCTGGATACTGCGACGAATCCCTGTTGGTAAAGAGAATATTGTTTAATAAAGAGTCAAGTTGACGATGGCTACGATGTACTAAACGTACCTCGGTTACGAGGGTACGATCAGACGGGGTTAGGTTAGCTAAGATACGAGTAGTACATTGATGCCACGCCTCAGGCTCTCTCTCATTATGCCAGAAACATTGCATGCTTCTCGAAGCGCTATAAAACTTCATTTACCCACGGAACAATTGACCGGATCGTGAAACGCGATAAATAATTTGATTAAAGGTGGAAAGGGCTGCTTGACCTTGAACCTTTCCAGGGAGGACACCTCACTAAGAGATCCTTCCTCGGGAGTAACGAACTCTCGCTCGGGGCTTACTGGAACCACTGCGGAGACCTACGACGTCGTTTTCGTCCTGCTTACGTGCACGCGACCAACGTTCATTTTTCTTAAACAATCACGCTCTTCGGACGCTAAGTCCAAATCGTTCGGAATCCTCTTCTTCAGCGTGAGATCTAGCGTTACCACTACTGCGTCTGGAATGATATTTCACGATGCCCGTTAATGGTACGGAATGCGTGTATCGCGGTGGAATCGCTAATCGCGAATCTTCCCCTCGTAAAACAATGTACAAAATGAAGAAGAGGATGGCACTTAATCGCTCGGTTATTACGCTCGTGAAATCTATTTGAAGTCGTTTTCATTAGATACTCGATCCTTGGTGCCAGGCGATACAAATCTTACGGATTATGACTTCGATCGAGTTTCACTTGATTCTCGAGCTATAATGAAATCTCAGTATGCACGAAAATGGAATTACTTTGCGTAATTACACTCCTTCATTCCTTTAGTAGCGTTAAAGAATAATTACAAAAGTAAGGATTTCACTTATGCAGGCAGATCCGCACCTTACACGTAGCAGTATAACTGTTACTAACTAAAAGGCTATTAACTTAATAAGTAAAGTGGAATTTATGGAAATCACTTCAAACAATGCTCAGAATATTTTTACGTTCTTCTTTTATTTATTCATATCAGTACCAGCTTATTTGCCACTATTATTTGTATATACATTGATAAATAAGATTATTTAAATGTAACATTTTCATTTACAACGCAGTTTTAACAATTGACCATCTAGGGGAATTGAACAAATTTTATTTATTCCTGTTTTCTCATTGTGACACAAATTTCTCAAAGCTCACATAACCACTTGTAGTGTTAGACGTAACTCTCTAGAGGATTACAATGGGGACCTATATTTATTTTTCTTTACGTTTAAGTATTTTTTTTTTCCTTTCCAAGAACTACGTTTTCTCAGTACGTAAGGTGCGCCCATAGGTAACTATACGGAGTACTAGACTAACAATAAGAGGATTACGCTTGGTGGCACGTTCGCATCCGCCTACGCGCATGTATATTCTTATATTCGATATCGGTATAGAAGGAGCTTTGCTCATCACCGGTAGTCGAACCCGGACTCCAGTCTGCTTGCACGAAAGGCACCGACCTAAACCTTGTATCTCATTCTATTCTAATATACGACTCCACATTGATTAATGTAATTGTCGATTACAAATATCTGCAGCCCTAATTACTAGTTATTTCGCTGTAAGTATTACGAGACAAACTCTGTCTTTGATAGAATTAATAAAATAATACTTTCGTAAGATATTACTAATCTTTCACAATTTAAGCATTTTCAAGTAGAACAAAAATAACAAATGATTGAAAGAAGATCAAGAGAATGAATTGGATCGTTATATAGACTCCTACTCGTTACGCATTTACACAATGCTGTATAGATAGTCATTTTTAGAAAACGTATTCTATGACTTAACGTTTGTTATCAGAATGTCTTGATCTAAAAAATAAGTTTATTCACGTAAGAATAATAAAAATATTATAACTGGTTTTGCAGCGTTGGATGCTCTGCTTGGCTGTGATATGCTCTAAAGTTTAAAGCGACTAGATATAGCTTCACAGTCGCTAATTTTTTAATGCTGCAGGCGTTACCAGCCTTGAGGATGCGACACAAGTCTGTATCTATACCCGCGCGCTGTGCAACCAAGTACGTTTGTGTCTCCGAGACTAAGCGAGGCATGTATAGGACGATCCGTTACCACGGGCGTCTCAATAGCGCCTTTTCAATATGGTGAAAAAATCTGAAAACCGACGTTAGATCCGATCAATGATTTACTCTGTTCAGCAGCACCTAGGGCTGAACTCCTACTTGCTACTCGCCAAAACGCAAAAGTTTTCAGTCGACTTCAGTCCAGCTCAGCGACCCGAGCAGATGGAATTCGTGAATTTCTTTTAGGAACAAGTTGAAGCGTCCAAGGCAAAAAGAAGAGTACGATTGCGCGTTAAGCATTCTGGTAATCCGATTCACGTCCATTCCAGCGTGCCGCGTGTCACTGTCGTTAACTTCCTAGAGGCGTCTTCCGTATACGGGGAGAATCGTCCGTCCTCCGATTCCTCATGGTTAGCCATGGTACCGTAGATGCTTGCTGGTGGCGAAGCGGCATAAGAGACGCGCAGGTGTGGCGGCACGGGTACACAAAGGACCCGTAGATGGCTCAAGCTCTTCTCCTAGCTGGACAGTGCTGGCAGTCCGCAGTCCCACGGATTTTTACCGGCTTGCATTTGCCTGCCAGACCTTGCGGTCGCAACGAATGTCTAGGCCACCTGGGAGTCCTGGCCCTTAAGTCCGTTCCATCCTCTTTCTTTTACTTGGGACGGAATAAATCGTAATTACCTCATTGTCCTTTTTTTGAAACAAAGTATAGTTAAACAATACGATGCTTTCGACTCGAGCAGCCTTCAAAGGGAAAAGAAGTAGGTGTGTGTGAGACATTAAAAAATAAGCAAGACAAATTCTGGTATCATTGAACAATGATCGAGAAGATTCACGAAAATTTGTTAAATGACGGAAACGGATAATGTTTGGCAAAAAGAGTAGAATTGTTGCTGGGTCCCGTAAAACGTTACGTACGAACCTATTCTTCAGCAGGACGCAACGAGATCTTGAGATAGCTTTGTGCCAGACAAGTACGTAACCTCTTGACTTGAGTTACAGCTGGTTAAAGTTTCAGCTCTTGAAATAAAAGTCGTCGGGGCAGCTGCAAAATATCCCTCTTTACAGTCTGTGTCTTTCTCATCCATTCTCTTCTGCGATATAGTGCGGTTCCATCCTCTTGCGTCTTACCATTTTAAGTACGACTTAAATTTCCACATTTTTCCAACCCTAGCGAAATCTGGTAATGTGGTTTCGACCAATTTTTTAATATCCACGTTGCACGTACCATAACGTTTTATGATATATGTGAAATTTTATAAGTACATGGTAATTCAGAAAAAAAATGGATAATTGTCAGCTTTCAAGTTATTAAATGTTTTCAAAAGGACGAGACAAAACGGATGTTCGAGCTGAAGACTCAAGATTAGACTAAAGACTAGGGATTCTTTGTCCGGAAACGGAAGCACGCGAATCCCCTTAAGCAATCGTTCGTCGTGATTCTCGCTGGCATCATTGAGGTTCACACGCATGCTCGCACGCTCGCACGCACGACACGTAGCCGTAGGAGAAACCTACTATTCAAACGTAATGACCGTTTATAGGAAATAATGGCGAGACCGGTTCACATTTATCAACTGGATGCAACCCCCGCACGTGAAACTACTACTCATTCATAATACATCACTTGGTTCGAAATAACTGCTGTCCCTTCAATTATGACTAGTTAGTTGGACGATTTCGCCATCTTTTTTCACTCTTGACAAAGACAAAATGAGAAAGATCGATTAGATCGCGATATTTCTTGAAGTACAGACCATTTGTGTCTCACGAAATTCTAATCGATTCCTTATCTATACTCGTACCGTACGAGAACTAAACACACGTACTTAGTTAATAAATTGTAAATACCTCGGTGCACAACTACGGCAGGAAATTAGCTACATGCATCCTTTGGGTATTAACGTAGTACAAATCATTCGCTCTGAACACTGAAAAACCCGAGGAGAATGCGAAAGATTTCAATTAATTAGCAAACGGTACTTTAATCTTTCGTTTAATTGCAATCCAGATACGTAAGCGCGATATCGACGATTTTTCCAACATAAAACTCGTGAGCTAAGCGACGAACGCTATCTTCTGCTGATTCTAATTGCGTAGGACGATAAGGCACAACCGATTCGTATGTTTAGTATTTCTTTATGGATACTACATTCATGTTGCACCAGTTGCATAAAAAATAATGAAACGTGCATATGATTTATACTGAATCGCAGAATTCTATTTAAGGATACCAGGAAAACAAGATCTAAATGAGAAACATCCCAAGAAAGAATTATGTTCCTCTTCGTCATGTATGCGTTGCTCTGCTGTCGTAGAGTAGGACATGAATGCACGTGTTCGCAATCCATTAGAATTAGTAATTTACACGTGGACGTGGAAAAAGCTCGATGCAAGATAAACAATCTTTGCGCGCGATCTGATCGCAAGGACAATTTCAAATGGCGCGCCAGTATTGCGAGCATCCGCGAGTCCACCTGGCTCGAGTACACTGTGGAGCGGATACTAGATCAGATAGAAATCGATGGCGGAATCTCGCTGAATCTCCATTTACGTCTTATTCAGAGATCCGCACGAGATTTCTGAGATTATTTATTTGCGCCTGGCATTCAGTGCATTCAGGGCATTCAGGGCTCTTTGCGAACCGACCAACCACCCACGCGCTCCTCCACTTACACGCGCTATATATTTCTTTTCTACGTAGGATTATGCCAAGAATTCTCCACAGCTGCGCAGGTTTCAACCTTTCCGGATTCCACGCTAGTGGAAATTCGAAACTTGAGGAATTCGCGCAATACTTCAAATTCAATTAGGCAAAAGCTGTTTACGATATTATTGGATAATTTAGAATATATCATGGTGACTAATTTTCATTATTCTGAAAATATTGTTGTTTTATATTTGCAATATATTGATTTTTTTTTCAAATCAATACCAGACATGGAAGAAATGATCGACTGATGCTGTATACAGTTATCAGCTGTTATAATGTGTATAGCTTATTAAATAGTATACAAGCATTTATTCGAATGTTTAGAAAACATATTGTTATAATAGACTTAACAGTTGTTTATCTATGAGAATGACAACACATGTGATATTAATAAATGACACTTACAATTATAATGTTTAAAGCAGTCAATTACTGTTCGAGGGAATGTCAATCGCTACGTGAATCACAGGTTATTCATCCGCTACGACAGGTAAGGTTTAAGGCGCTAATTATATACATGATTGGATTGGTTTGCCATTACGTAAGCATATATCTTGATATGCACTGTCCATACGTTGCACACTTTCGAACAGTCTCCTTCATAAGACTTGAATTTAATCTCGAGATTTCAATAAATTTCACAGCATCTATGTATTCGAATTCCGATAATTGTCCTATTTACAGCATAAGACTAGTAGCTATATTTTTCAAACTTCATGTTTTTATTAGAAACTGTTGCAAAATGCAATCCACACACAAATCTTCAATAACGAGAAATTCCTAATCTAAACTTGAATTACTAATCTAATAATTCAAATTTTATAGTGATTCTGATACTAACTAAGAAATTAAATAAAGGTAAATCAGCAAAATACATTGGCTTTAAAGTATTTTTTAATTGCTTAGACTGCTTTTCAAATATTATATCATAATATATCATTTGATAAACGCCACTTAAATCAATCAAATGTCAATATTCGACAAAATTTTTATTGAAATCACAGGTGAAGATTTCACTGTTTGATTATCAAAAATTTTTTATGTTATATTAATATTTTGTGATTTAAGGCTCGAAGAGAACTTTCTGTTATGTATTGAAAAATTACATTCCGCAATTAGTCGACTAATTACCGGGTGTCAAAGTACCTACTTATTATGATCAGTGGAGTTTGCTCCAGTTACTTTCGAAAATCATATTTCCGGGTGTGGTTTATAGTGCGTTCGGGATCGCGTTTGAAAGTGTTCAGATACGTATAATTGAAATATCCCTGTAAACTACGCGGCCATTGACTTCAAGTGGCAATCACAATTAATTATCGACGCCGTTGATTGGTTAATTATATGTAATTATTCCAATAAACATATTACATAGGCATAATAAGATGCTAGAGTCATAATTGCGTTCGAAACAATAAAGCTATCCATGCAGTTAAAGCAATACTAACAGTCGAAGTGAATTTCAACGTATCAGAATCTACGACTGTCGTATCTTTTATTTTGAACTGAAACAAAGAATGATTGCGTTTCATTCAATAACATTATATTGATCAGAAGTATTAAGCATAAAAACAGTTCATACTCTAACGAACTACAGGAATTATTATATAATAAACGTATATTATATATGCAGAATGCCAATATGATATATTGATAGAATCCACGTTATATACTCTATATCCGTGCATATGAATGAAGGCATTTTTCGTATCAATACGTGTCTGATAAACGATGACAAAACAGAGAAAAGTGATTTCGCAATCAATTGGAAATTCATCTAGATCATCCTGTCAATATAGAAGTGGTGGTACTTATACATTCTTATAGAGTATATATCGGTCCAATGCAATTCGTATTCTTTTTAAATTAGATCCACCTACAATTCCAGTCGACTCCGACATGATATATGCTGGCTTTTAACAGCTACCAAGCAGGATACCGTATCCGTGCTCCATGCACCAACTACATTGTGCATCCACGCCTCTCCTATGTGCATTCGATTCACACAACTGTCCCGGCCCGAGATGCACGATTGATTTACACGCGACTGCTCGATAGATTGTATTTGCGAGAAATATAATTCGCTGAGAGGCAATTACATAGTTGACGGAAATGCCTGATCATTCATGAGCTACCGTAAAATTCTTTGAATAAAATTTTAATTTTCAAATTCGATACCTATAAAATATTATTGTCATTGATACTATAGCAATATACTCATTACCGGTAGTGCTTACAAACTCAGTGCATTGAAATATTCTTAACGTACAAATAATGAGAATTATTATTTGAATTAATGAGGGGGTGCCGATGGAAGGTTGTAGGAAGACGTTAACATACGAGACCATGGGGATTAGCCGTTCCTTACGAAGTAAACCTTCTTTCTGCATAACGATCGCGATCGAAGTGGAAAAAGAGTCGATGAGACAGCCGCTTTCAAGATGGAGGGCGAACCCTTCCTCGGTTATTAAGACGTTCGAACTGAAATATGGCGTCCAACGGAAATAATTGCTCCGCGCTCTCGCTCGGCAAGCGATGCGCCAACTCTAATTTATGGCACCGCTATTTCAAGTTGGAAACTCGCCATCTTCGTAAGCCTTTACCTATGTATTTCACCCTCGACTCGAGATTGCACGTGGGTTTTTCTTGAATTTTTTCAAAATCGAAGCGCAGCGATCCGCGGGCGGCTATTCGCGTAATCGAATGATGCGAATGCAATTTCAAAATGTATCAAGGAGTAGTCGGAATATCGCGTGTTCTGTGCCGAATCATTCGACACGATCGGGTGGTTCAATTTATCGGATAATAATACTCGATTAATTAGAAACCTCTTAATTGGTACCGGTTGACTCGCACTCATGGAATTTCTGCGTAGCTCGTTAACGATGGCGTATAAGCCTGAAGAAGCTAAAAACCATTCGATGAGTCCATTTTCCAGAACGAAACGATCGTTCGGGACGTCCGAGAAATTGCATATCCCGATTGGACATGCTTCGTGTCTTAGAATTATTAAAAGTTATAAAGCGCCACGGGAATGTTTTCCAAGGGTCGGCGAGAGTGAGTGGTCGGTAACATTCAGCAGGACGATATCGACGTTCTCTTGTAACGGTATTATTATCGGTGGCTTCCTCGTTAACGTTCTGCCCAGCGGCCAACCATCCGCGTTCCACTCGTCCCTATCGTTCAATTTCATCGACAAAGCTTTCATCTATTTTCCATCGGATCGCTCGTCGATCGCTTTCCAGCCGCGCAATGAGCCACGAGATCAAAGGTGCGTCGAGAAAAGTTGCATCCTTGGCTTCTATATATCGCGTACATAAGCCTAGTATAGAGTAACGAGTACGGAGGGATGCTGTAAGCCAGCCAGGCAGCCAGCCAGCCAACCAGCCAACCAACCAGCCAGCCATCTAGCCGACGAGCCAACCTCGACTCACAGAGAAGCCGCGCTCTTAGGTTCGTAGCCGTGGCGCACGCCGTTAATGGCCAGCAAGTAATTATTGTCTTAAGCCAGGTGGTCCGTTGTTACTTATTAGTACCATAATACAACCACCGAGCTACATAGAAACCCGGCATAAAGCAGCAGACGTGGTCAGCGCGCGCCTTCTTACTAGAGAGACGAAAGGTTATGCCAAGCAACGTGCGATCCGAATTCCATTCTTTTCCGTTTACTTTACTTTCGCATTTGCGTCCCTTCCATTGTTTTCATATTCTTTTCTTACATATGAAAAATAACAAAAGATTTTCTTCTCATACTTTATCTTGAAAGTAATTCAAAGTTTCAGTAATTTTATTTTTCTTTATAATCAATAATCACCGATGATTTGACATAACGCTATTCAAAAGTCCAGGCATGTCTTTTTCATCAAGATAGCTTGAACGATTCTTTGTTTTCTGCTTCTGGTACGGCGTTTATCCAATTTCTAGACAACCTGATGTATGTATAGCAGCCTTGGAGAATGGAGAGTAGGTCGTACTTTGCGAATAGATTCATAAACATGCCGCGTGCCAGCAATGTTGCGGCTTGTATTTCACACCGAACAGCAGAATAGAAAATTTTTTTCTTTAGTGCGTAGGCACTGGCCCCAGTTCCTTAGATGGAATATTAATTTTTCTTCTCTTAATTAACCGCCTTTACCATGGCTGTCGTCGACTCTCTACTGTCTAAGTGATATTCTAACATTAGTTGAGTGCCTGGAGTATTCGAAAAATCGCAATAAAAATGACCAGTAAATATACCGGACCTATCCTAACAGTAGCCTTCATGAAAACATTGTCGTACGAGTAGTCGACGAGGTAGGGAGAAAGAAGGCGTGTTTAATGGTAGGCTATAACGAACGAGCTGCATATACGTAATAAAGTTATAATTAACGGTTAGATGCGCAGGGTAAATAGCTTCGAGTTAAAACTGTGCTATGTACGCACGCCTATTTAAAAAGTTACTCTCGCCTCTCGCGGTTACTTTGAATAGTTGTAATAGCCGTAAAAACATCACAGGAAGGATGTTTTTTCCATCAGCTATTTCAATAGCTTTATATTTCCTCCACACTATAACAACGATTTCTAACGTGGTAATTTCCGCAATATTTCCTGGTCGTATATACGTTACCATAAATGCCTGTGGAGCATCGTTTGACTAACTGCTTGTCTCCATATTGAAAATATAATTTGAAACAACTAACTTCGGTAATGGTTCTGTCATCATAGTACATGAACAAAATATTTTCGAGTTCGAATTGTCTGACTGTATCAGAAATTATAACCTACTGATCGTTTTAAATATATCTAACACTATATCGCGTCATTGATTTTTTACGGTACACGGTTGCTCGGCCATTATTCTACGCCCAAATCGTCACCTTGGACAAAGAGCCAAGCGTTTATAAGACTATAAATCATGAGGCCAGGATCTGGAGCCCAAAAAAATGTTTCTCTTTCGTTCGCTATCGAAAGAAGGGCCGCGGATATTTACGACTTCACTAAAGTTCCGCTCCTCGTGCACGAAGCTATATGGACTTACAGACATCGTGTTGTAAACTCGTCGCACGCTCCATATCTGTTTAACATTCAGCATACCAAATATCATTTCTTTTATTCTTATCTTTATAAACTACAAGGCGTTATTGAGTTCTCTGAGACGGGAATAAAAAATGTTTTATTGCTTCTATAATTAGTTCGAAATTGACGCATATCAGCAGAGAGATCTCGAAGTGATCTCATGTGAAGAAAGTGTGAATAGCGTATATTTATTCCTCAGAAATGCATTTATTACCCAATATCATGACGTGTCAAGAGACTCTCTTTACTAATTTTGAATTATGATTTCATTGAACACATAGCGCTTATGAATATCATATCAAATAAACCCCTTGATATTTATTGGCAATAGAGAACTTATGAAAAAATCATCATGAAGCGTATAAAACATGATTAAACCATGCAACAAGGGTATGTTCCGAAATTTACTACCAGTATTGCGACCAATACTGTGTCATCGCTAATCTATATGAATCTAAGAGAAACGTAACCACTTTCGCAGTATCGGCAGTAACAGTGTTGGGTCTAGAAAGTAATAAAAATAACTGTTTTATGAGCTGGACTTTCTTGCGTGACATGTGTTTCTTTTTTTAAGTCATTAGAGAGCAATTACGAGGAAAATTATGATTGCCATTGTGAAATTTCATGCCGAAAGGTACTGCCTGCTCGAAAGATTTTCGCTTATTGAGTATTTGCATATAGAATTATTAATAAGTATTACTTCAATTGAAGTTGGTTTTACCACAGAAATCAATTGTGTAAGCTAACTTCAGTTGATGCTTCAAGTATTACCAATGCTATATATATAGGAGAAGGGAGAGGCAAAATGGGCATCCTCATTATTACTATTATTAATACTATTAATGGTGCCCACTTTGCCTTACGGGGCCTATTTTGGGGGGGGGGGGGGGGGGGGGGGGCGGGGGGCGGGGGGGGGGGGGGGGGGGGG
>JARQST010000039.1:220574-242021 GCA_030142225.1 Pachycephus smyrnensis | reverse complement strand
GATTCACCCAAACCCCCGCTTTTTATTTCTTTCTTTTTTTGCCCCCCCCCCCCCCCCCCGTCCTGCCACTATATGTTCGTCCCGCGGCAAATTTTCTTTGGGCTGTCTTTTTTGCACTATTGTCTATAAATAGTCTGAGATACATAGAGTATCATTGTCAGGTATTAGCTACGATTAGGTTGTGCGTACGCTGGCACAAAATGGAAGCAATTTTTCGCGGACCATTTCTTTGCTCATGGGTCATCTCATCAATCGCGCAAAGAATTGAAAAGATGGAGTGTAAAGAGGAGTAAAGAAGAGAGGAGAAGAGAAGAGCCTGGAGTGGTGTACCTGTCGCCATGATGAATGTCGTAAGATAGCAAGCAATGGCTACCGACCGACTATGCGTCTTACTTCTGTCTCTTTGCTTCGAAGAATGTACTTCTGTGCGACTAAATTGCCAGTCTCGGCGAAATATTCGCGTAGAGGACACCTATCTTGAATCTTTTAGCTGGAGTCGAGAGGAACATTATTTTCTCATTCTTTTTAAACCTTAGTAAGAACGGAGGACTCTTACGAAGAAAAAAAAGAGAAAAATCAAGCACCAATACCTATAAAGTACATACTATACGTCCATACGGGTTGTAACGTCAATCTTAGAATGAAAGGATACTTTTACAGTATATAAACCATGAAAAGATAGTTTAACTCTATCATTCGGATAAATTCTTACAGACTGTCAACCGACTGTCACAAAGATGTCGTGAAGTACAGAGGTCGACCGAGATCTTTATTAGTAAAGTGAGCAGCTGATAAATTATTTATTTCGGAGATCCGTTTTAGTAAAACCATCAGCTGTTAAATAATAGACCGCAGAATGCATCTTTAAATACACGTTCGTGCCATACCTGACCAGTTATTTGCCAACAATACCTTTCCCGCTACGAAAAGGCCTGAAAGTAGTAGCAATTTTAATACACAGACGATAATTACATTAATAACGTGACAAGGAGGATTGCACGCTCTTGGTGAGGAATTCGATGATGATGATAATAATAATAATAATTCTAAGACCATTGTCGCTCGCTAACGAAGAAAAAGTGATAAAAGGAATGACGTTGAAAAGCAAAGAAGCTAAGAGCGCCGCGTTTTCATTACTCGAGTCAAGACCTCCGAGGTTGCCTGTCCAAACACCCTCGAATTAAACCAACATTAATTTCCAACATGATTTATAACACTTACTTCAACATAAGGATCAATAAAAGGTTATATGTATATAAGTCCATCATTGGAATCTAATTATCTCATTTTCAACTCAACGTCTCTGTCTTATTAAATATTAATAACTCCTCCTATCATCTTTCATCCTTCTTGCTGAATCAATCAGGAATTCTTATCATTGTTAGTGAGCATTTTATAGAGCCTCCTACGCATTACTAGGAGTATGGAAAACGGTATCCAGTATTCGTTTACTATACACAGAACTTATACTACTGCTTTCATTTTATTTAAGTAATAAAAGCGAAAGTGCATAACGTATTCTGACTGTTGCATTGTTAAAGTAGATAAATATATACACACTTCATATTTGTTGTTCCGATTATAATACGAAATTGTCAGATTGGTTATTTTATTACGAATATAATTCTCGATCGTGATCCTATTATTTGACGTACAAAACAACTGACACTAATATTGAGATAAAACCATTGTGTTTATTTATGTTTTTGAAAGGAGATTACCAAATAAAATGTCATTGTTTGTTGTTGTGATTACGCACTTTGGATCGCCAGGCTTCAAACCGTCGGCAGGGTCAGACACTATTCGGATGTCTTGTGATATCCTCACTCTTTTTAATTCTCCTATCCAATCGTCCCGTTCGTGAGGTTGGACTCAGTAGCTTTTGCGAAAAGAAATGAGATGCGAACATTTTTGCGGTATAGTGGAAATATGAACGAAGGGCTAATAAGTGCGAACCGTATAAAGAAAATAGTACGATTGACAAGAATGATTTCATAGAAGAGAATTAAGAATAATTGCAGGCTCAACATCTTTTTTCTATAAAAGCCAAGAAAATAAAGAACGTCGGATCCCAACTTACGAATTTGATGAATACTTCTAAATTAGAACAATTACTTCTAAATTAGAACGTATTAATGGAAAAAAAAGGAACATATTGTATTGCGGAATATGAGAGTTAACATATGTAGTGCGACCCACGTTGTTTATACGGACTTCACAATCTTAGCTATGTGTCAGTTCACATGGTATAGTAATCGAAGGTAGATGAATCTTTAAATTGTTTGCAATCACATGCTCTATCACGTTGCAAATTAATATTGGTGAAAAATTTATAGTTACGGAAAAATTTAATGTTTTGTCCTTGCACGTCATTAATAATAACGTAAAATTAAAAACGAGTCACGTTAATTATGTACAATATCAAATACAAATATATGGAACTAGGCTAGTGCTCTGCACTACAAATGTGCGATCACCAAAGAAAAGTTACCTATAAGAATAATGGATCAATACGATACTATTCTAAATAGGTTAGTTATGAAAATAAAATATTTTTATTATATTTACTACTCAAATGCTTTATTTTTTAAGAACAAGGAGAGCAGATTAATTTTGTAAAGAATTCGGATGACTGATTACAAAATGTTTATTTTCGGTAGAATATTATAAACAAAAGATCTGTTTATTTCATTTACTTCTTCAACATGCTAATTAATAAGATCTCCAGTTTCCTTAGAATAATTGTCTACTGTGATCTACTAATATTTCTAACATTGAAAATCCTTTATCTGCCATAACGGTATCAGGAGTACGAATATAATATGGAATAACGGTATCAATAGTTAAAAAGCATTAAGTTTAATATTACTAAAATCGAACATTTCTACTATAATTTACTGTCCAATCTGACTACTTCGTGGATAAATTTACCATCTGATCCGTCAGAGCTGAGAAGCACCACCTCACGATTTGTGGAACTCTACGAATTTTATTACGCTTCTGTAAGCGCATAAGCGGTCGTCTTCTATACTTACACATACAAGATTAAGACGAAAGCGGCATTTCTAGATTTTCAATGGCCTATATCTCACCCAGCAACTCAACCGTTTGTATGTTCATTGCAGTCGTTCTAAGGCCAATTCTTAATAGCAGCTCGTGGGATAGTTGCCACTTGATTGACTGAAACTAACAAAGCCCTTCTTTATCCCGGCATCGACGATGCTGGACAGCCCCTAAGATCCACGCTATCATAGAACTTGTTAAGGTGTAAACGCTGAGTTGATCACATTAGACGCTTGGACAGATGGCACCATCAAGCGAGCATTTCTTTATTTTTTTTTATATTGGACCTTTCACCATGACTGTTTTTTCTTTCTCTGTATGTCTTCTTCAATGCCACTGTGTGTGACTAACAATAAAAGGCTTGTATAAAAGTTTAATCAAAAACAAAGACTGTGCAATTTATCTGCCCCATTAGAACTTATGCTGTAATCATCTAGTGGATGTACATATGTCTATTTGCATATAAATGAATTTACTCCTATACATGGTGAGTCGTACGGTAGACATTGAGGATGTGTTTGATTATTCTGCTTTGGCACTTTATACAACTTGTCGCAAGTTTCTTTGAAAGCATGAATACAGCACAATTCTCTATGTGGCACAACGTGACCATAATTCAAGGCGTTAAGACAATTTTAAAGCTCGGAACATTTTTCAAAGCAGCATAATTCTACTAAAGAAACATCGCTTCTAAGTTTTGAGAACGATATGTACAGAGTTATTCACGACAATCGCCCCACCTGAAGTTAGTCTGTCCATTTGATTTCTATGGTAGAACCATCTTCAGATGGCGCGTTTGTCGTGAATAACCCTATATTATATGTATTATAACGGGTTGCCCGGATCCACCTGCTATAACTAATTTCTATCCAGGGCCGCCAGGGAGCGCTGTAGGGCTAGGAATTTCCGAAAAATTAGGAGTTCTGATCGGGAATCGAACCCGATATCTACGGACTGCCAAGTCAGGGGACTAACCACTGTGCCACCGAACCCACTGTCCGTCTTGATAAGTCCTATTTATTTATTTTTCGGTCATTCCCAGAGGACGCCCCCTCCAGCCTGTAACGCCACGTTACAGTATATATCGTGGCGATTCATTATCTTGTCGAAAATCTTTTTCCTGGGGGGAGGGGGTTATTAAATCAGTCAAAGAATACCATTTCCTTAGACTCACAGGAAATATCACTTTCACCAATGAAAAGTTATTCACTCTTTGTACCCAGATCAGGGCCTGGTTTAGCTCACGTCTGATACTCTTTCTATCCTCGGATCTCGACAATCTCACGGCACTCACCGTGGGCCAATTTTTAACCGCCAGTGCAATGACCATTAATCTAAAATCAAGCGAGCTCGAGAGGAAACCAACCAGGCTGTCAGGTTGAATCTTACTAACCGAATTACGTGATCGTTCGTGATGTAGGTGGTCATAAGAAAACTCCATCGCTCTCAAACGCAATAACAATGAGAAACCACAATTGAGGGATTCATTGTAAACGATCTCGTTCTTGTCACTTTTTACTATACTCGAATTAAGCTAACGTGCATGTAGAAACGCCATCTTCTTTGCGTGATCATCATGCAAACTGATAGTACCACATTAAACGCAAAACTATGGCATCCTACCAGTATGCCATATCCAAAACAGAAATGTCTTTACGACCAGACAGTAAGCCTACTCGTCTAAACACCTACTCGATGTCCTTACGAAAGGCACGACAGTTATTTTCTGTTTATATAACGAAGCATCGCCACACCTAAATATTCAGTCTGTTTTAAAATTAAGGCGGACGATATGTTGCGACTAACGTGCTTGGGTTTACGAAGTCGAAGAATTGGCAAAGCGATCATGCACCGTTCTAATGCATTTGGATGCTCCCTTCTGTCCACTCCGCGAGCGAGAAATTTATTACTTCGCTTATGGTTAAATCATGAAAATTTGTCAGAAATTAATTACTCTCAGGCTATATCATGTTATATCCCTTAAATCATAATATTCCTAAACTTAAGGTTATTATCCTACTTGTCCACAATAGAACGCATAAAACCCAAAGTATATTTAATAGATTATGAACTATAGAATGACAATCGGAATTTATGGAAAGATTCGTTCGCAAGTTACTCGGCACTCTGGCCAATAAAAAAAGACCAAGGTTCGATCCGTATCGGGATGCATCGACAGGGAGAGTTTCATAAATTCTGTTGGAGTAAGCGTGCTATCGCGAGATCTACGCGTGATCATATCTAATAATAATCAGCAACCGTTTTACGGCGGCTCCTGCACCATAAACACAGCATCCGCTAGGCCAATTAACGTTCTGCAACTAAGCTGCCTGAGAAGCCGAGACGACCGAGACACATGTGCTGCCCGTTGCACATGCGGCAAGAGGGTGGGAATCAACAGAAATACTTAAAGCAAATTTAAAATGCCGAGGTAGCTTTCCGTGTCGGTCTCTTCACGCGCATTCGTCACAAATCTACCGTATTCTTAACTAATTATTTATCATTTCTAATTATGATATTGCAAAGGTAACTGTATTCCCAACTGTTTGGAAAATCAACTAACAATAAGTAATATTGATATAAGGCTAAGCAAGAACAAAATGTTTGGAGAAACTCATAAAACTGCCAATATGAATGTAAATTATGTTTCAAGTAATTGGAACTGGATTATGAAGCAATTTTCTTGGGATACCTTTTTGATCTTTTACATTCATCAACGACCTTTCTACGCTCTCTTTTAATTTTCATTAGTCTCGAGGAGACCTTAATCTAATTTCATGACAGCGAGAGTAAACGACCTGTTAATATTCTTATATCACGTTTATACTCAAATATTCTTGCGAAGGCGACGTGCGTTGACTTTATCTATTTTACTTAATTGGCAAAACTGTCGTTCGAGAAGCAGGCAGGTTGCACCTGCAATAACTTATAAATAACATTCAATTTAATTGCAATCATCGTTAATCACAGTGCAAAGGGACTAGCTACGTTCCAACTCTTACTGTTTGCACGCCACTTGGAAATTTACCTTAACTTCTTCGAAGACGCACGCATACGTACACTTCGTACCTTAGTGATAAGAAAAAAAGAATAAGATAGCACAGCATCTATTTCGAAAACTTTCATGTATACAAAATGAACTTATGAACTATTTCAAAGTTGTTATTCGACACATAAGACAGAACTTAAGATCTGAGGTATGTTTAGAATTCGCAATAGAACTTCTAAATACAAATAAGTAACAATGGAATAATAAATAATTAACATTTTGTTTAATAATAAATTATACCAGGATAATCATAAATGTAAGTTGAAATGAAATTACTTACATCATTTATGATTACAGAAATGCATTAATCAAATTAATTTTAAACATATAGTCGACCTATGAGTAAAACATGAAACTTAAGGAACTCTTTTATATTGAAACTCATAGATAGATGGACCCTCGAAAATTACATTACTTATTGATGGACTGAATGTATAAAACGAAACTTTCTACCAATACATATAAAATATAATTTCTTTAAAATTGGACTCCATGTATTGTAGTAACTATCGAATATTGTAATACGTAAAATTTTTTGTCATGTCAGTCCCCATGTTTGTTGAATGCTTTTCCTTGAACTTATGGTTTTTGGGTCGAATGGAATTTTCATCACCAAAAAAATTCCAAACACTAAAATTTCTGTTGAATTGAGTACCTGTAAAATACGTAAAAATCTTGTATAATAAACATAAATACTGTACCAACATGCACAATATTTCACTGATATCTACTTTGAGATTATTTAATAATCATTAATCTGTCAACTGACCTAACTGTTTGCCATCAGGACTTGAAATCGTGTAAAAGATTCGAGTTTTATCCGGAACAGGAACTACGTCAACGACACGATCCAAACTCGCAAGCACAACTACCGTCGCGGATTGTGTTTCCCAAAAATACCAATTGACTACAAGTTCCCCGCTAAGTTTATTCCAGGACAAAGAATCGATACAACCCCAGCCATTAACACGACGGTATCCCAATAATCGCCTTGTGTTGACACTCCATAGAGTCAGAGCCGTATCGCCCGATCCTCCACCAATGGCGAGCTTAGCACTTTCCCATGGATGCCAGGCAATGGCCTGAAATTATAGTTTTGTCAATTATTGATGCGATCCACATTCGGTGCCAGGTAAAGAAATTGGCGTGGACGTGATACGTAAATTAAACCATCATCCTTTTTTTTTAACAGGCACAAGACGTAGATTGTAAGTATATACAGGGTTATTCTGTACAACTAACTTTAGTTGGTATATTTGATTTAAATAACCATATACAATGAACGAAGGGTAGATAATAGATATATATCCATAGTATACATATATACATTGTCTTGATTACGGTATCATTATTGTGGAAAGATGAAAAATTTAAAGCATTATTTTTTTGGAAAATCAACTTACCCGAAGGGAGCAGTAAAATCCTATTTCCATTATAGGTAGCAGATTCGGCCAGGAAGAAATTCGAACTGTCGTATCACGGCTAGCGGACGCTATAAATCGAAAATCCGGGGAGAACAATACCGTGTAAATTTCGCTTCTATGTATTTGTCTGTGTAATATCTTTTTTCCCGAAGAAGCACTATATACCACTAATCTACCTCCAGTGCATCCTCTGAAGAAATATAATATCTTTATAGAATATAATTTTGAAAAATCCAATATCAAAATATTTATCATATTCACAACTTTATATGGTCAATCATGCATATAATTTGCTTATAAATACTACGCACTATTGAATGTAAAATATTATTTAGGATGTCAATATACCTCCATCGTACGATTTCTGTATAACAAGTGAAAAATCTATAAAAATATACGAATTAACGTCATCAAATACTTACGTAACAATTTCTTTATCGTTAATTGACCAATCAATGCAATTAACGTTACAGAACGAACCAAATTCTTCTGCACAGGCACAAAAGCATTTCCATAATTTCTTTATTGGTTCGAAAAGCTGAACTGACATGTATGCATTCAGAGTAGCTGTAGCAATTTGATTACCTACGTCACATACACGCATCAAAGGTAATTATTTATTGCAAATTGCAATGCAGTCAAATCTTAATAATTGCAGCCTCAATAGTCGCAGGAGAACCCGGATCGAAGCAGATCGAAACTAAGTGGTGGAAAAAAGGCACTGGCTGCTGCTACTTGTTCAGCAGTTTGGCCTGTCAATTTTTACGGTTGGGAGGTCAAAAATGACATTTTGTGCAAAACACTTACATTGAAGTTACTTGTAAACAGAGCATTTTGGAAAATAGTTTCGTTAATTTATGACAGTTTGAATTGTATGTTTGGACGTGGTGCACCATTGGTCATTTCGCTCGCTACAAAAACCTCGATTGTTGAATATTTTTTGGCCCCGAGATCCTGCGGCAATCAAGGTTTAACTACATATGATATCTTTATTGGACTTACCACAGCGGCTAAATTTAATAGCAGATACGTATTCTTCTTCCTCAAATCGAACAACCGATACAACGTTTGAGACATTAGGAAATAGTATTATCGAATATCTGTCAGTGCCAGCTATTATATTCAACGCCCCCCAGTCTAAAAGATTCTTCCCTTTTTAAAAAAATAATAAGAAATAAAAATTTATATAAACTAACCGAAGATATAAAGCAATTTTTTTATATGTATTTAAACATACGAATAGTCGGTTGAAAAGTTATCGCATCCAAAATGTATTCGGCAGTACCCAACAGGGGCTTTCTTCGCGGTCGCGAGTCCCATATGCAATCATCCTCAAGATTATCGTCCCAGAACTCTTTAGGTTTTCCTATGAGGCGACCAGGAATGGTTCCATCAGATGCCGAAGGTTTGCTTAGCGCCAACAAACGCTCCTGCTTCACCCCGCGTATTACGTCTATCTTCTCGAAAGCATGTTTCATCAGTTTCTTCTGCCATGCGTATTTTATAGATTCCACCTTGGATAAAAAAATTATAAGTCAAACAAATTATGACTCATTAAAGCATGTAATCATTTTCTTGTGTATTAAATGGATTATGCATTGTAATGTTCATAGTCGTGTAATGATAAAACATTGGAATCTAGCAACATATCTTCACGGATTGGGTGATTAGTTTAATAAATTACATAAGTATATGCTCTACATCAGAAAAGGTAAAAGGTACAAGTCTAATATGGTAATGAGCGAAAATAATAGAATAAATAAAAACAGGAATTGAGGGTGTTCCAGCTCAGGATACGTGGAGCGTCATCTTCATATACGTCGTAAGTAAATATATACGTACATGACTAGCTAGTAGCTCACAAAAACGACGTAGTTCATCTTAAAGCGGATGCTGCGACAATTAAAAGTGCGTATCATCTATGCTAATTCATAATTTTGTGTAATCTAGTTGCCTTTTAAAGATCACTTAGAGACAACCCACGACGTTTATACTGAACGGCAGATGATCTGAGTCACAGTTAAACGATGATTAAGGGGGTATTCTAGTTTAGAATCCGAATGTTTATGCTATTTTCGTTACTTTTTGGGACGGGAGGTTTTCCTACATGTTTATGCATATTTGAAGGACGTTAACAAATTTTTTTATTACAAAATAACTATAAATAAGCGCTGTATACAATATTGGAAAAGTTAATGATAAAAGAAGTTGGTTCATGGTTTCTACGATTTCGACTGTTCTACTTATCGGAAACAAAAAAACCGAAAAGATTCTTAATCTGTATGAGTTTGGCTATAGCAGGTACCAGAATGAATAAAAGATATTGAAAATCAAAAAAATGGCGCCATTTTGAAAATTAAGTTTGGATTTTTACTTTTTTCTTCACAATTAAAGGACTGTAAAAATTAAATAAAAAATATTTCGACTTGATCGTGGTTAGGGCTATAGCCACGCATGTGCTGAAGATGTGTGCACAAGTCCGACCCAATTGGTCAACTGGTTTTTAAGATATCATGGCAGCCAATTTGAAAAACATGGTTTCGAGAAAAAAATGTTAAAAGTTTTTCGTACTGATTACATAGAAATAATTTTAGCCACGATCAATCAGCTAGTCCATTTACATCATTTGTCCTTTTGCAGATATACTTTCCACATCAAATACTTGACAATCATGCAAAAAAATAAGAATCGATTTTCCCGACCCGATAGACTAGAATACCCCCTTAAAAATCCTTTTTGCATAATCCGAACGCCGTTTGAACGTTTTATTGATAAGCAATTACTAGGAATGAAATAAATAAGAGACAATTTTTCTAACAAACCTGTGCAAAAAGATCCAAGATGTTTTTCTTACGGGAAATCGTTGGTTCTTTTGTTAATATATGGTTGGCAGCTTCCAGATTCAGATGCCGTCTATTTGATATAAATCTATCGTATGGGCAGGCAGTAAAGTTCGAGAATTTGTATGGTATTCCTTTTGTAGGTTTCAGTGTGTATATGGGGGCCTCTTCCTGAAAGTGAAAAAAATATTGCATACAGCTTGCAGTGCATACTGGACGGTTAAGTACAATAGCCGTTTGGCTTTCGATCCAACGGTTACACTACAAATTGTATAATGAGCAACAGACGTTGTCGAATGAAAAAGTTGTCAGAAGTAAAATCCAAAATTTTATCATGAGCCACCAGTCGACTAGCGGTTGGTAAAGGGGTGCTTCCCGTCTTTCAGGGTAATTCGTGCTTAGCATTATGCAAGTCTGACAGGATGAAGCTCGGCCGCTTACAGGGGGTAATATTTACCCCAGCGCACCCCCTTACCCCCAGTGAACATCTGGCTCTCCAATGGTGATGAATAGGACGAGGTGCTGGAACCTGGTCCATGCCTGCAGGACCATCACTTCGCGTTGCATGCACAGATTTGGAGGGGGCCTAACATAGGATTCCTTAACCCTTTAGTCATGGACACGAAACTGTTTTTCATCCATTTAATGATTGTTTTTCATCTTTTCATTATTATCCTTAAAGTCCTTCGCTGTTTCGTAACAATATAAATGTTACTCCTGTAATAATTCCAATCGTCTTATATAACCCTGAAATATTTTATTTGTGTCATAATGATTTTTCAATGTCAGCTTATTGAGGAACAATTTATTATACCAATTTTGTTTTACAGTTGGACACGTATATCTATAGCTTAAAAAAATTTTCGGTAAATTTTAGGTATGCAGGTATTGTTACAATAAATTTATTTTTATTTCTATATTCAACCCTCTACACCATTGGAGAAGCGATAAATATTTAAAGAACTTTAGTAATTTCGTATTGGACGATAGTCCTATATGTATGGAAAATATACAGAGAGAAAAGTGAAAATTAGTAAAAACAAGGATGGAGTAGTGAGGGATCGTGTTGCAGTAGAATACAATGTTCTTGGACAAGGAGATCGTCGGTATGTCTAGTGGACGGCTATGGATACTGGTTTCCGGGTCGGCTTTCTGTCCCTTCTCTTTTACCGCGACACATTACGCATTAATTTACGCGTCTGCTGACATTTCATCGAAGCCCCTTGATCCCGACATTGTAGGGTTCTCAGATCTTACTAAAGGGTCCATTGGGTCCTTTGGGGGTCTGCTTCATAACCAGCCAACTGGTTGCTCTACCTTCAAAATCAGTGTACGAATGGGACCTACACGAGCAGAATGTATGTTTGTTTTACTTCTCACACTCCGCGGCCACAATGTACACAGTGGCACTATAGTTAAATAAATATACAGTTGTGCGCCTTTACAAATTTTATCATAGTGCGTATATAGGTGCGTATAGCCCGAGGTGAATGAAAAATTCGAAATTTTACGGAGAACCGGCGATACCGGTATTCATCCCCAAAGCGAAGCTTAATGGCAATGGTAATTCATCCGTGCTCGTTGGTTACGCATGCATGCATCCATGTGGTTTATGCGAAGACTACGCGCATATCTATGCTCATGCGAGTCTATCTATACGTATATCCGCACTGTTTGAATCCGATTAATAACCGAGTACGCCTTTGAATAATTACTCCACATTTTCACAGATCTACTTATTACTCGGGAATTATAGCTAGCCGGGAAATTTATGTCGTCGCGAATTAAGTTTATTTCAGAGTTTGTTGATGCCTTTACCTCTATTTGCGCGTGTACCGTTGTGAGATAGGAGACCTCGCATTTAGTATTTCTTAAACTAGCTGGTAGATCTATCTTAGATCTCGTTGATCGGTTTGCCATCGGTTAGCTATTTATACCGTGCTGTACAAGTAATTGCAGGGTGCTATACTTAAGTCATTTGCAAAGCCGTAGCTGGAGAGATTAGACGTAAAGATGTCGATTTTTCTATCAGCTTATCGGGAGCCTTTAAGATGATTGAGAAGCCGACGATAATTAGGTGTTACGTTTTAGAATTGATGATGTACTTCATTTTCGAAATACGAAATGTAGTAATTTTTGGAAACGAATGATTAATGAAAATACGTATTAGAATGTCAGCATTCGAAGCAACAAGGATAAATCTTTCCACACGCGAACAAAAGGGTTCGGAATGATGGCAAGCTGTGGCTACAACCCCTTTTAGCTTCGACCCCACAATCTTGTCTTATTTTAATAATGTTTAAATACTTGAACTGCAGGGATCCACTAAGAAAGCACATTCATGAATGAATCCTTGTTACGGCTGCGTAGTATGCGCTGCCCTTCTTCAGTGTAAAATTGTAAGACGTCGAAATGAGCAGCTATTTTTATTTCCGTCTCTTCATAAGAGGATGTACCCCATTATTAAACCAAATTATGACTATTGTTAATATGTTCATTTCATTATCACCAAATAGCGTAGAGTTTATTATGCGCGAAGAACGTTTATGATCATAATCATTCCAAAGACCCATATATATACTGATAATAGTACCTGGAAAAGTAATACGAAAAGTTTTGATCTCTGTTAATAGAGATTTAAATTTAACAACCATTAAGTACCCTCTTTACAGACACTTGTAATCTCAATTATACTTTATCACAAATTCTAACCGTAACTCTTTGTCATTTTTCATTTGCCGAACGGACGCATGTTATGTTATGTTATATTTAAATACGACGTCTGCATGCGTACTCATAAAATGGTAAAGTTAAAAGGCCAATTCACTTTCCCCATATACGGAGATACATGGTCTAGTTGGGGTAGTTTCAAGTAATTTCACTGAAATATGAAACACGTGCAGTCCGATGTGTGTCTCCCTACAACGGTAAAATACTCAAGTCCTAATTTCACTTCGTCTTATCATTGATTTTATGCAAATGAAGTAGCACAGTGGCAGGATATGGTAAGATGGCACGACGACACGATGCGTTCATGGTGGTGTGTCCACTATCGCACCCCATAAATTCCAGATGCACATTTAGTATTAAAGCGTCAAGCGCGCTGCGCAGAAATGGTATCGCGTGCCCCACGCTGCGGGGGGTATGCCATGACACCGTGAGCATAATGTCGCTCCAACGCCGACTGGTGACATCTTCATTACCTACGCAGCGTCCGGAATGGATGAAAAATGAAAAGTCCCTTGTAGGGCGTCAAACGAATTTGTTTTGACTGTACGTGATGCGCAAAAGATGCATCCGATCCAGTTCGTGTAATGGAAGGAAGAAACAAGTGAACTCGTTCTCATTATTACACGAGAGATTCTCGTTAAAGAAACCGATCTATCGACGCTATTATGAGAGCGCCGCGGGATCTTTGATTTTATCAGGTTTCACGTACACGACTATAGATTTATCGCCATGTATAGAGAGTACGATGGGAAAGTTTCGGAAATAGAAGTCACAGAAAAAATTCAACGTGTTCTATAATCTGCACTGTTGAGATTAATAATGTCAGAAGGGCGTTGAAATCGCGTGGCGTAACGTTTGCGTAATGCCATCAAAACGCTTTGCCGTTTCCATCGTTTTGCGCTTTTTTTCTCGATCGGATCTTATTTACCTCTGCGAATAATTATTTTCTTTCGAACGTGTGTTGCAAAGGACGTTTTCTACTTTTCAAACTACTAAATTAGACGTTGTAAGGACTTATTTGCATGGAGCTAAGATTTAAAAATTCCGTGCAGCTGCTCGAGATGTCCGCGGTTGAAAATCAAGAAAGATTTTCCCATAGGCATCGAAATTATAAGAGACCCCCAGCGAAGATAGTAACGTAGAGAAAAATTTTGTCCATGTGCCAGCACGGCGCTTGGTCTCCTGCTCGAGAAACTGGTTCGGTCAATTACTTCTCAGGGGCGGCCGAATCTCACGCCGTAAGGTGTTGAAGGGGTTGCGTCTGCTTTTCATATATGGTGTCTCCGACTTATGTACATTTCGTAACTTTTGAAAATATTGAACCACTATTGAATAATTATATCTCTAGGTTAACAATGGCAATATATATTTTTAAGTTTGAAATATTATATTCTCTACATAACTTTCCTCTGAAATACTTATCTTAACACGTTTTACGTAATACTCCTGTGTACAAAATCACTTATATCATAGGACTTATTTCCAAATTCATAAGACGACGGTAAGTAAAATTTTATTTACGTTAGCATTTTGATTTATAATCATATTTATACGTTTCACGTGTGCTTGACGTTATGTTTAATAAAGGGAAATGATTCACCCGATATATTAGGTAGAATTATTGTATATTCCAAAGGGATTACGGATGGCTCCAGCATCCGTATAGAAATAAAGATAGCCACTGTCCAGAGGTGTCCACTGTTCCCTCTGCATAGGAAAACTATTGCCCAGCAACGCACCCAATTTTTCGAGGATAGAGTGGACAATTTCTAATCGCCATAACCCGTGGCATCTTCCCACGGTGCTACCGTGAACCGGATCGGTTAGCAGATGACATCGCACTCGTATGTATACGCATCATTCGAAGAGTGTGTGATGCACACGAATATTAACTGGACACCGTATCACCTGCGGCCCGTCCCAGTGGGTCAGTCTCGCAGGGGGTTCTTTTCGGAAGGGTTGTAAATTTGCAGGGGGTACCGAGACGAAGACTACGTTCTGCTAGCGTAGAATGCACAGGAAACTATAGTAGGAAAAATGCATTGTACCCATTGGCGTAAAATTGTGAAAATCAAAGTTCCAACAACGGTCAAAAAACTGCAAAAACCTACCGATGCAGCAGCTATTACTATATATACAACATTGATCTCGTGTGATACTTGGAATCATTATATTCTGCGTCTCCTTGACCGGTACGATCACAGCCTGAGATTTTTGGCAGATCTAAATCTATATATGAGGTATGAAGTTACGTAGGTAGGTATAGTCTGTTCACGAGTTCAATGTATTTTTTTGACAGTTCACAAACAATGCAATCCTTAGTGAATCGCACGTGCTTTGTATATAATTTTTGTTACAAAGTGTGCACATGCATGGTCTTGCACTGAAATACATTTTATTTTTTTATTTTAGCATATGTTTCCGTGATTTTATGGATAGCTACGTGCGATTTGCTAAGGATTGCGTTGTTTACGAACTGTCAAAAAACACATTGAACTCGTGGACCGACTATAGATACGTTTATGACGCTTCACACGAGGAACAGAATTTCTTCACGCTGCGTTGAATTCGTTCTTATTGGTGACATCAGACGGGGTCGATATGCAGTGCTATTATGGATTGATCATTAAAATAGTGTTACAACTCAAGGACGATCTACTCGTATCATGATGGTGCGTAATGATTGGTATGCTTGGTGCTTTCTTATGAGCGTACTTACATGCAATTTCTCCTCTGGGCATAGCTAAGCGCGCAGATAGTTGAGTGTGCGTATAAGTGCACATGTGCATGTGCCTATAAAGAGAGATGACGATGACACACAAGCGAGTCTGATCTCAATATCAAAGGGCCCGATGCCGATGGACGCCCCTTAGGACAGAGTCAGCGCGATGTTTTTAATTTGTTGCCACGATGTTAGCAAAAGTGATCACGCTCATTATCCATCCACGTAGCCGATAATCCACCTGGTATCGACAACGGATTATGCTAATCGCACATTTATCCCTGCCGATTTATATCCATTGATTTATCAATCGATCTCTTGATTTTTACTTGGTAGTCCTTCGAACATAATCCTGACGCCACCTATCTAAGTGTCGTTACATGTGTCCTTAGCTTTGCAATTTTCCTTTGATCACAAAAAAGTTCGTCTAGCATGCCAAGCGCATCAACTTTTCTCTGATATGCCATTGCTTTTTTTCAAAATCGACATATCAACGTCAGTGACAGCGATATTGAAATAGATATGTTGCAAGACGATCGGTATGATCCAAAAAACTCCAGTATCTTTGATTAAGCACAGAGGACCACACACAATCCTTTGGTTTGTTCCGTTACAGTGCACCCATGATCAGATGTAGCGGCTAGTGATCGTATATCGTATAACGCAATGTTTACATCATATGTAGGTTTGAGACTCTCTATTCTTCCCCTTCATCTACACTTAATTGTACTTTACTTATTTTTGTACAATATGAGAAATTATTTTGTACACCGTAAATCTATTCTTAGGGATTTATTTGGAATTCAGAACAAAAATAAATGCTATTTTCTCTCTCTCTCTCATCAGGCTTAAGTCAATAAAAGATGAGTAGCCAATAAAAAGCTTCCGTGACGTAACGTACGCGTTCTCATACAAATAATACAATATCGTTCGGTGTGATGTAGGATCCTCTGTACTTAGGTAGGTATAAGTGAATACGGGTTATAGTTATACTACAAGAGAATCGTACACGGTGTTTCTTTAGTAATGACTTTGTTTCCGAGAAGAGGTCTGCTATATGGCCGCTGTTGCCACCGCGGGAGCCCTTGTAGCCGTGGTCTTACCGATAATACCAAGCTGCCTCTAGATCGATCGCACGCGATATCTCCGAATTCTAATTTGATGCGGCCCTGATATTCTTGGCAAAATTAGGAAAGACGTGCCTCATTCTTTTTCCGATTGCAATGTAGCGACCGAGTCTTTGTAGATGGAAGAGAAAAAGTTTACTGCGGAATGTTATGCTAATCCCTCTAGGCAACGAGATCTTCGATCGAGTGATTCGATAGCTACCATCTGCTTCTTATATATCGACGTTCTATCTAGGGACTCTTTTTTCAATAGCCAAGATGGGAGAACTAGTTGCATGCGATGAACGATGCTGCGCATCTCACTAGTTGTACATTTTTTGCGATGGAATAAGTGAACTGGTAGTGTCGATACTAATAGTGGAACGTCACTGAGTTTATATATGCAATATAATTTCAGATAATTTAGTCTCGCTGGATAGTATTCATTATTTCGCTGTTCCCGGTATTACGTTAATGGTATATTTTAATGTTATATGATAAGTACCTTATTAGTACACTTTATTGTAAGATTAGGAATGATAAATATTTATTACATCTATATTTTTATTTTTTATATACTTTTATATTATAATAACCTAAACTTTTTTTATAGCCCTTTAACAAATATTCTTTTTTCTTATAACTTCATGTAATATTATAAAAAAAGACTAGTTTTTTCCGTATTGATTAACATGCTAATTTTTTTTAACCATTTCAAATCCGTTCCTTGAGATGGCCTATCTTTTTTTTATGGATACAAGGAAATTGTTCTTTGTACAGAATGTAACCATGGGAATATGTCAACACTTTAAAAAAACCCTAGTATTATCTATCAGAGCAAATCAGGTATACGAGCAGTAGCTTATCTGTAACATTTTTTGTTTCTTAATCGAAAGTGATATACATAAGAAATATATCATACACAATTTTGTCAACTACGTCAAAATCAGTGAAAATTAAGTCAAACCGATCACAATCGTTTGTGGTAGAGAGCGTCTATAGAAAAAAATATTAAGAAAGTTAAAAAAGTGATCCGAAACAAGCACGTAAGGACTTTTATAATTTTACCTACTCTCTCGACGGAGACAATTCCTCTTTCGGTATGCTCTTAAACTAGTGGATTGAGCAAAGTGTGATTGTATCTTTTTTTCAATAAGATGCGATGATTAATCAGAGATGAGTTTTCCATCTAGACATACTTCTTCTCCCGTGTGACTTGGTCCACGGGGTCAAAAGCTTGGCCACGGTCTTATGTCAGGACAAATGAGTGGGTCTAGGGCTGGGGGGTCCACAAAAGGGAGGGGATTCGGGAGTTCCGAGAGGGGGAAGATATTCCTGAACAGTAGGTGCCTCCGAGCGCATAATACAAGCAATAATACGCCCCTCTTTGACGCACCGCTTGGTATTAGATCGTACGTTAGACTCGGGGATTGGCTCCCGATGGACGCAGAGGTTGGGCCAGTACCTCCGGAGCTTCGCAGGGGGGCCTGAGTAGAGCGGTGGCGGGCCCGAAGCGGTCTGCGGGGCATACAGGGGCACATGGGGGCACACGGGAGGGTACTCAGTGGGTAGACAGTGGGGAGGACCAGTGGGGTCCAGCCTCATGATACAGCTCGCTGTTTGCGCGCTATCAGGCCGCGGGGGCGGGAGGGAAGGCAGCCAGTTGCAAGGGGAGGTCTGTGGGGGACTTAAGGTGCGCGGGGCCATCGCGGGGAGGGACCCACGGGGAGTGAGGGAGGGGGCGAAGAGGGGTCACGAGGGGAAAGGAGAGGAGAAACCAAGCAAGCACGCACGGCATCCTTCGGATAAACCGTGAAGCGGCTGAACGGGTCCTGAACGGTGCTGAAGTTGGCGTGGATCGTGGATCGTGGATCGGCTGGCGGGGCCCGTTCCGGGCCCGTTCTGGTCCCGCAGCATCGGGCGAGGATCTCCGACAGTGCCTTCAGTCGTTCGCCGCTGTCCCTACGAGTAGGAGGTCGTTCAGGAGGAGCAAGGTCATCCCGAGATCAAGGTGAATTGAGCCGCCGGCGACCCAGTCGACCCAACGGAGCGCTCTACGATATATCCTTCCACGAACAACCCGTTCGGCATCGATGACGCTATTGGCTACGATTCGGTATCGAAAATTAGCGACAAGATAATTCGTTGTACCACCCTTACCTCAGAAAGGGATAACGGAGCAGCCTATCGGAGCAACGGGGCTTTCTAAAATACCAAGATTTTTGCTCCACGTTGCACAGGATATCGTCATCTTGAAGTGAACATGCTACAGGATACGATAAATCATTCGAATCTCCTCTCAATGGGAACTTCCATTCCAAGGGTTCAACAGCCTATTAAGAATCGTGAAATACTTTACGGAATCGATACGAGGGATACTCGAAGCCTTCTGGGACGTTCTTTCTTTTGTTAGTGTTTACCAAAGGACAGGATCATCGGCTTATGTCGTCAAGAGGGACATCTTAACGATCGTTAACACAGATCTAAGTGGAGATAATCGAGAACTAAGTGCCATTGATCAAGGAATATAAGATGGATCGTAAGGACTTAACAGAGAGAATTGGACGTCCGTGTTACCTCCGGAATGATTATCTAATTGAATGTAAAAAAAACAGCAGAAAGTGGACAGCGAAGGATCTACTTATGTTCGAATGTGAAATTATCATCAAAGCGTCGTCAAATTTTCAGATCGCATGCAAGAATTTCTAAGTGAAATGTTTTATCGGACGTTGTCTTGTGGCAGGAAATATGTATCTGACGTGAATGAACAACAGCGGGATGATAAAAAGTAGAAACCAGGAGTAACAACTTCCTAGAGAGGTCCAAGAATCTTATGGCTTTTGGCATCTAACGAACGTCGCATGCTGTTTTATTAAGTGAGTCAAGTACACAGTGGAACTTATTCTGGTGCATAAACGAGTACAAAACTACATGTTACGTGTTGATTTACAATTTATTTGTTGTATGCATAAAAAAGTTCTTAAAGAATTGTGCCGTATATAGGAAGCAGATATCGAAGTCCTATTATTATCTATAGTTAAAACTATGTGTGAACTGTCAGTGGATGTTTATTGATCATGGTCATTGTGTTACATAGTATAACCTCTTGATCTTGGTCAAACGAAAGAGAAAATAAAGCAGGTGAAATGAATTCCGATTCTCGGGATGAAGTAGCTAAAAGCATTGAGTGTTCAGCGTGTATGATTATGCGGTTATAACGTCGGAGGTGTTACGTTACATAAACGAACCGGTAAAAGTCGGGTTAGTGCACTGTCTATCTACTTACTTGCCAATCGATTCGACGACGTTCATCGAGATCGGCGAGAAGCCTCTCCGGAGGATTTACTTACGGAATATCCTTAACAAAGTGTGCTCGTCTTTGCGAAGTGGTGAGTTCAACGAGCGCGAGCTACACGCCGGGCGATTTCAACGCGCGAACAGACGACATGCCGTGAGATCCATCGATCGCGCGGCCGTTCAGCGGCTCAATCCTCCACTCACGGTAAGTTTTCCGTTGGTAGACGAAATCATTCGAATCGCACGCATTTCAACAATTACATTCCGTTGACGCATAGTTACTATCTTCTTAAGCATAACTGAGAATTATTAGATTAGACGAACAGTTATAAATAGACAATCGAAAAATAATAATCGGTAACATTTTTTTGCCGATACGATCCGGTATTTGCCAATTGGTATCGTATAGATACTGACGATTATTGTTGTAATACTCTAACATATGATCGGCCAAGGATTCCTACACGATAATCGGTTCGAACTCTTTCGAAAAGTTCTTGTATAAGGTGTGCGATTGGACAAAAACCGTTTGGGCGATACAATGTTCTTAATATGATCCTAGTACCGAGTGAATTTCAATCCTGATCGAGTGTAAAAAGCGATTCTTCAAGATCGTTCACCCTTCCCGTAAGGATGACACAGCGTCCTTCGGGTCCTGTAAAGTATCTACCTATATATCTAGCCTACTCCATCCTCTTCAGTCTCCGCTTCTCGACACGCCGCGAGTCGCACGTAGTCATTTTTACGAAGAGTCCTGAGACGCCCTAGAAAACACAGTGAACAAAGCTGACGTAGCCGCGACTTAGATTGCGTCGAGGCTGTGCTTAGCCGTCTCGCCGTTCCGGAGCGAATTGCAAGGCGTCACGACTCAAGAAGTCACAGCCAGAATCGAACGATTCGTATAATACATGTAGCTACCATATAGTCGGTGCCTGATTACATTCCTGTAAGGCAATTCTCGTCTATCAAGCCCCTGGTGCCTATGTACAAGTATATATATAGTTAATCAGACGTAATCCAATTTACAAAAAAAATTAGTTATTCGTGTATTAACAGTTCGCACGTTTTACTTTTCGCGTAGGATTCCTTCCAGCAGTAAGCATAAAACACTCCTATTATGAACTTCAAGAAACAATTGTAGATAATAGTACTTTACGATACTAGTGCGAAAATTTTTTTTCTGACGAGTGTGAGTTTGCAGCACGAGCCGAAGGCG
>JARQST010000039.1:192995-210654 GCA_030142225.1 Pachycephus smyrnensis | reverse complement strand
ACTGCTGTATATTCACTCTGGCATAGTCTCGCCGCCGCTACGCTATACGTACTTGGCGCGAGACTCTACCGAGTCTCATGATGAGATAGTAGATACTATAGATGCTAGATAAGGGTTATAATGTTTCGGACTACAGACAAATAACAATGTGCAAATAACATAACTTGTTTGCTCGATGGCTGTTAAAAATTTTATATTAGATGTACCTTCGGACAGATACGTTTTATTCATAATATTTATATTCTGATTGCTTGTACGCTACGATTTGCGATGGCAATTGCGAGTATAGATGTTATATGTTTACATAAATAATGTACGTGCAGATGTACGTATATTTAAGATTGAAAAGCATGAAATTCTTTATAATAATCGGATAGTCAAACATTCGTGTGTATATCTTGAGGTTAGGAATTAGGAATGAAAGAAGAATTCTTTTTTTTCTTTGTCTAATTGGTATTATTCCTCAAACAGTACAACTACCAGTGATGAAATTGCGTACGTGTTAATTATACTATATCTTGAGATCAGCTTAGAGTGTACAGGGTTATTCAGAACTATCACACCAATTGAAGGTGAAATGAAGTCCTGAATAACACTATAGATAACTACATAGGCTCAATGGAAACTGGAAAGGATAAAGATGAGATCTAATGTGATAACAAGTAGTTTCCGTTGTAGTCAACTACAATCTACACAAAATATGTGTATAACACATTCCATATCGAGTTTTTATACTCTTAGCGTGTAATTTTCTTTTTGATGATTCTTACGTACATTATCGTTTGTCACATTATATTCAAACACATTTGCTGTAAGCAAATATATGTATGTATATTACATAAAATATCAGTTTATAGGGAGTCGTATAATTAGTGGACCTGATGGGTATGGCAGTATACCTGAAAGGAATGTAGGTAATAAAAGTGACCTATGTTTTATGTAAAAGTCCTTAGTTTTTAAATACTACGAATCAGAGCGAGGCGCCAATGGAAATAGTTGGTACCTGCGAACTTTGAGTTTTCTTTCTCTGCTTTTCTTTCTCGGTTGCAGCGACGAGATCGAAGCCAGTCGCAGATTCCTACTAGATACTACGCAAAATATTATAATTCTATACAAATAAATACGGGCACATAGCGCATTTACGATATCATTCAACATGTAACAAAAACTGAACTGTTATCCGTCTACATATACATATAAATCTAAGAGCAACAAGTGGCTCATTATCACATAATAAATTGTGTAACATATATTTAATAAAATATCAGACTAAAGCTTGGCGAATATAAAAGAATACGAATCATAAAGGTAATGCAATTCTTGATACTCTTCTAAAATTAAAGAGTATTAGGCATTTAACAACTTAATAATGGATTTGTATGCGATCTAAAAGTATGCTTGCTCAATGTACGGTTCGTTTAGCTAAAGGGGACGGAAGCGGGGTAGGAGAAAAATTAACGTGACATAAAAGACGTAAGTGGGTCTTAAGTTCGTGGACGAGTAATTGATGAGGATGAGAATGGGGCGAGTAAGCCAAGATCCGGGTGTATGATAGTCAAAATTAGTCAGATAATTAATTACTACCTGCAAGACAAGCTCCTGGATCGAAGATAAGGCCCCGTCCGTCACTTCTTGGCCACACGGTTCTAGTATAAGGACGGCACGGACGAGTATTTTTTAAGCCTTGTGTTCAACTCTCTTATATCACATGAGAATACAACTTACGTATGGTTACTGGATACAATATATGGTGGATGTGCACGTGTTGCTTCAATAAGAAATAAAACTGCGGGAACCTTAAAGTCGATTCACAACATGTATGGTTTAAAATTGCTTTTAGAAAATAAAAGCGCCACTTTCCAATTGCTGTGTGAAGAGTATTGAATGGGCCTTAAAACTTGAAATCGATTAAACTATGTTTGATCGAATTCATTTGAATATTTTGATATTAATATTGGACATCGTGTATTCATTAAATTGCAAACGAATTAAATAGAGATTTTAAAATAGCCGTCAGTGGTTTCATGAGTCTTAACGACGCTCCTATTACCGTTTACCGATAATAAAAAGCATATCTGGTAAGTAGCGAGCATTGTCCTTTTCAATGAGAATTTCTTTGTGAGCACTTCTGTAAAATAAAGTTTTTATTTTACGCCTATTCTGGAAATAGAATACACTGAAAAAATATATACCACAGGCAATAACTTGTAGGAAGCTGCCCTGCTACGAGTCTCGACCGGAGAAATATATTGAACTGCTTCAGTGCTCCTAAAGTTTATTTTCTTTAAACGAAACTAAAAAAAATGAACACTTATTATAGTTGATTCGTCGTAAAATGTAAAAAATATTGTAATAGGTATTACAAGATACATAAGACCGTGGCAATGAGTGGACATCCATAAATTTAACTAAATTAAAAAAAATAGGAATACTTATATCAATTCAGTTGCATAAACTCATATAAATGATAGGAAAGTTATTTAAAAACAATAAAGAAGTCAAATATCATTGTTTTAGTAGTACACCTGTTTTATTTTCTTAAGCGGCTCACTTTGCTCCGGTCTCCCCTGTATTCTCAGCACGTGTTGCCAGTGTGACAAGTCACGCTTGTTATTGTTAGTCACAGATTCCTTGTCCCTTTCGAGAATTTCTATTGGGTCTGTAACACTTATACATTAAACTGCAATTACATAAATGTGTTCACGCATGCGTGGGAAGTTCATACGATTATGTGAATATCTAATCATGCAATTTATCGATACGAGTGACAATCCCATTACGATAATCGCCAAATTGTAATTACAATATAATTTGACATTAGTTAAAGTAAATACATATTAAAACCTAAAAATATATATTGAAAAAAATAAAAAATAAAATATTCATGTTTCCCGTACTATATTACAATAATATTATACCAACATAACATGACGTAAAATGCTATCGGATTGGTTTAGCAAAATTTGAAATTCACCGGTTCTTCACATAAACGATTCCCTCGCAACAGGTTCTAATTGACCAATTACCACGATAATACGTAAGAGCCTGTACAAGAATAGTAGCCTGCCGTTTAAGAATTACGATTGGAAAGAGAATCCCGCAATTTACGCTTAATGACTCAATCCATTCGCCCCCAGAAAATATCTTAGCGTCAATTAATGGAGCAGTAGAGTAGCCGGAAGCGCAAACGAGATAGGTACACCGATAGTTCCTTGGACTTCGACGACGTGAAATCAGAGTCATAAATAGCGTTCGAGGAATCCGTAACGAAACTTTTATTATGTCGAATTCTGTCGCGGGGAGTGCGAGTGGCTTGAGATGCCTTGTAGTTCCAAAGGAGTAATAAACTTTCTTAATCGATAAAAACATTCCATGCGCGCCTTGTGTGTCAAAATGAGAGAGCCAATTAACAATATGAATTTACCTGGCCTCCTTACAGTAAGGTATGTCAAATCGTCGCGATCTGCTCGACAATTGTAAACAATTGCGAGCTTCCGTTCATCCGTAAATAGCTGTACTGTCATTAGTACATGTTACGTGTTATACGAGGTGCGAGGTCCGACTTCACGAGGTCCGGTAACGAGACAGCCATGACTAATTTGGAAACTCGGTGTAACGAGCAACATTAATCATATTCGAATGAATGCGAGCACGGAGGAGAGTCGTCCTTAGGCCGATGAAGACTCGCGTGCGCCACCGAAAAACTCGCACTTAATGTGCTTGGAAAAAAACGCCAGACTAACGGGTTGATGATGATCTGTCGATAAGAACGCGGACCAAGGACCGATAACGTAATGATGCCACCTTTCAGACCATCCCGATTATATAATCATTCGAAATACAGTCGTCATGGATTCATGGTAGATATTGAAAAGTGCCTCAGGCTTGGCTTTGATAAAACGAAACTAAAAAATTTTACCTGAATTGGACCGAGAAAGAAAAAGAAAGGTTAATTGCTCGTAGAAAAAAATTGATACCACGACGAACGCATCGTTGAGGTACTACGCGAGGATGACACACACAATCCTTAGTGGTGAATCAAAAGGTATTTTCATTGAGAAGGACAAACTGCGAGGTGATACCCTCTGCTCACGTTCAAGGGGAAACGTGGTGTAAGTGTGGCATGAGTGAAGAGAGAGGGATGATGGGAGGGAGAGGGGGGGAGACAAGTCGAAAAGATAAAAGTAGACATAGCTGTAGAGCTATACAACGTGGCTACTTTAAATAATAATCTATCATTATATATCACCCCCATATTTTTTCTGTTATCTGTCCATCGATCTCCGTTGACCGTCGATGCTATGGCTGATAGCCCATAGAATCTTCTTCGAGCAGGGCTCCTTTGGGAAACAGATTAATCATTAATGGAATCCACTTTGAGGAACCATTAGGCCAAAGTGAACGAAATTACGAGGTTGGAAAGTAGGCGAGCAATTTCACTTTGTACCGTGCTTCGAATTTTCGAAAAAAGCACGTTTAATTTACTTTCCGAGCAAAACCCATGTGGAGGCGTATTGACTTTTTAGCTGGAGAGACAGGGATGATTCTTGCGAGGCGAGCACGGAAACTGCAAGAAGTTAATTAATACACGATAATGGAAGCTGCTGCAGCCTCCGCGATAACGATCTTTCTGGCTACCACCTTGCATCAGCTGCTGGACGCTCTGAATCTCCTTATACCCGTTTATACGTGAGATCAGGCACGACAAATCGCATCCAGAGCTCAAAAGTCCATTGGATGCACTAAACATTTCATTCTTGTTTCGTTAAACTCGTTCCGGTAGACAAACATATACGCAGTTTCTCCGTCAAAAGAACAACCGTCCATCTACGAAAAGACAGGAAAGAACGTGCGTCCGTCGTTGTCGCGTTCCGCCTGAATTGGCGCTAGTGCGCATGCGCGAAGATCCTGCTCTCTGATTCGACACGCGTCTCCTCGCGACCTCCCACGCGCCTTACGTTGGTCGCTCTAATTGTGCAACACCCACACCAGCGACGTGACCCAGGATTTATGTGCTCTCCAGTAAAAACTAGTTTCATCCAAGAGGCTTCTAGGTGGCGTCTTCCTTATCTCCAGGAGGCTGTAAACGTTTTGACGCACGACTGCCGCTGCACCGTATCGCGTTGAAAATGGAAATTCATAATGCGTGCAATTACTGAATCCAGCCATTATATTGAAGCAACGACTTCACATACCTTTCATATAGGGCAACTCGTGGAATAATTTTACTACGAACGTGGAGACAAAGTACTAATTACTAATGGTCGTTAAGCCATATTAAATTGTGGAAAGTACCAAGGTACAGTCACATTTACGCCACGATTATCGTGTACATAATGACTAAATTCTTGGCCTACAATCCACTTGATGCCATGTACGCATAATTATAAAGGACCCACTAACTGCTTACTTCCTATGGTGGACGGATAACTAATTTGCGGTTTTGCCGTTAAATTATATATCGGTTAAGTGATAAGTATCCACTCTAACTAAATCGTTGTCCGACGTACTACGGCAAATGATAGAGGGCACTTTCCGTCTTATCAATATAGCCTTCGGAGACACTCGTACGATATTAGTAGCTTTTTATGAACGCCTTTATGTCAGTCCCAGAGAACGTCATGTACGCGAGGAAGACACTCGGAAGTCTACACTCTGCTGCGCGAAATCCTACGTTGTTGACTAGCAATTTTCTCGACTCGAGGTACTGTGAAGATGCTGGACGCGTGATAGAACAGAGAATCCGTTCCCGGTGACCAACGATGAGAATGGTATGTTTACATAGACAATAATGATAGGGACGCATGTTCAGCGTCATGAAGGCACGAAGTCCGACCGCAGGCTGTGCCTGCTCGAACAATTCCAATGATTCCGACAATTCCAAGTCAATATATAGGTTCGTTTATTCATCATCGCTCGAGTATCTCGAAGCAAGAAGATGGCCGAACGCTTCAGAGAAAAGCAGTACAGTACGTATCCACTCTCAACTCACTGAGAGCAACTTCGCAATTCATATTACGAATGCATTCGGGTTACCGATGATGCTGGAAGAGTAACAATGACAATACATCTACTATATACTGTACGCTTTACTGTACTAGGCAAGAAAGGTAATTCTAATTCGTGGAACACTCCGTAGCTAAATCTTAATGGCAATTCTAGTTGAACGAACTATCCTGTTTTTCGAACGAGTCTTTCTTCGTCTCAAAGAAAAGTCATATAGACACGGTAACGACTGTATCAACGATCTACCTTAATGGAATGAGTGGCCACCGGTCTACGTATAAGCCAAAGTCATTTTCTTTAGTGAAGCGAATGATTTGCTTGGGAAATAAGGAAACCTGCTGAGCTCCAAAGCTATCTACCTATAAGGTATGCACGATCCTGAGCTAATAAAATATCTATGTAGATACCTTCCATTTGCTGGCTATTTAGTTTAGAATATCTGTCAAACGACAGTAAGGAAACGCGCATAATCCGGTCAGCAAGCGATTTACGGATCTGGGAATTGCGTGTTGCATGTATAACACTGCTTTCCAGGACGAGTGTAATCCATCGAAAAATGAATGGGAATCGAGTGGCGATCGTGATAAATCGGTTGCGGCGCGATCACGCAAAACCTTTTACTACGGCTGCCTTATATTATCGAGACACGGAGCGACCGAGTTCCTGCACATTGTAGGATTAAGAATTTCTTTAGCAATAACTTGCGATTTGAAATTTCTCAACATCTGATTTCAATTATAGAAAAGTTGACAATGCGTAGACTAACGTCTTGCCTTTTCCTTCTGCTCTTACGTTGATCTTGTGCTACGTTGGATAAAGGAGAATACTAAAAGTATAAAGATAAGAGCAGTGATAATAAAGGGAATATGATTATTGTATGTGCACATCAAAGCCACGTGTTTCCTTTCTCATGGACACGAGATTTGTGACGTGAGGTTTTGCTCACGACGCGTTAAACGTCAGACGTAAGCAAGAAGAAAGAGCCGGACGAATCGATATAATCGTAGAATCAACGAGACAGCGATTTATAGATCCGTCAGAACCATTAGATAGCGTATGTTTATTCAATCGAACCCCCTTTTAAATTGAGACGTTTCCCGACAATGTCGTCAGACTTCGCGCAAATACCAACTCCCGTGGAGCGTAGATAAGTGGTTACATTGCGTGTGCGCCTTTCTCAACACGCGTGTCTCTAAGCCACCATCCGAAGGACGCGCGATCGATATCTTCTTGGTGAGTGTCACCCTTTTTCAAGTCCAAAGATCGCGTACTACCAGCAAGCATCCTTTGTGCGACAACCGCCTTTGAGTGTCCAGAGCCTATAGTATACAATATCTAACATTCAATATTTAACATCTAGGCACCGAAAGATGTACAACAGTTCGAGCTTAGTGTAAATTAAGTCAGTAGCACTCGTTCTGATCTTCGAATTCTATACAAAATGCTTTTCCGCATATCATACGAAACGTATTTACAAAAATGGCGCGTTCGTGCGCGCGTATCAAGTCCACAAGTGGGTGATGGACGCCAGCGACATCCAGAGGATGACTGCAAAAACGAAACACGCTGTAGTTACATGTAGCCTGTACCCTCGCTCCTTGTAGTTCGCTGAGGCTACTAGCGATGCCGATGCTGATACTGATGCTGTTACTCGTCTCCCCATCCATCTGACCATCCGTCTGTCCATCCGTCCGTCCATCCTCACATCCGTCTGTCTTGAATCTTCCACCGGGTCGTAGATCTCTGCGGATTCTAGGAGTTTCTTTTGCACGTGCCAACGAGCGCGATAAAAACGAGTCCTGGAAAATCATTCGTGACCCTCCATACTTTTCGAGCAGGTGTCCCTGCACTGGATGTCCTCTTTGGCTTGAAGATAATGAAGATATAAATTCTGATAAAATGTTTTTCTCCTGATATCCTTGTATTCCTATCTAAGATGATTTACACTGGACCACCTTAGAGATCTTCCCGACTACGTAGTTGTACTTACTGGTTGATTTGTAAAACATACACAACAGTTATTAACGAGACTATACTTTTAAACATAAAAGCTGTACCCAGTAAATTAACTGTGGAGAAGAGTATTATATTGTGTAATGGACTAATATTTAAAAGATCCGTATGAGTATAGTATGACCTTGTTAGAAGAAGCACAGATGAAGTGAAGAGAAGAATCGAAAAAAAGGTATCGGGCGGTCCTTGGACGCTTACTTTTCATTATTCTTTCAGACTTACTCGTGCTCTTGATAAATAAATATAATATTCTTATTAAAAGTACGAATTATTATGCTCCTGCATCTCTGATGAACTTACGTCACAAGTTTATCATATGTACCAAATAAGTAACGATTCTAGTAGTATGAACAATAGAAGAGTAAAGATCATAATGCTATATTCGATAGTCGTTCTAGGAACTTCGCCTCAGAAATGTTGATTACGAAGAAAGTAACGATTGACCAGGTTCTCGTTTGTGCCTTTTAGGAAAGTGCAAAGTGCACCAGGAAATAACGCTGCAATATAGACTCTAGGCTCATCCATTTATCTCGATTCGAGGATCGGAGTGTCTCTACGGTGTTTTCAAGCTGCTCCTATTACCTCTGTGTATACCGGAGACTGCACGTTAATTGCCATGCGTAGAAATGCAGTCCCTTTTGCCAGTTTCTGCAGCTCAAAGTCTCGTCGTGGCCGGTAAGGAACGAGCCACTTAGCTTGTCCGTCTCTTATGCTTCGAACAGACATCTGCCACTTTACATGCTATTACTTATTATCTGCTACACGTATACGACAGCGGTATAGGCTACTCTTCAGCCGCGATGGGTCTAACTCTTTTCAACCCTCTCTCTTTTTATTATACCTTTTCGCCAAGAAGCAGTGCGCCCGTCGAACTACTATCTCCTTGTCATCCTTCCAAGACAGAAGGGATGTAGCAATGGCGATAAGAACGCGACGTTGCCGTTTTTTTGCCCAAAACTACTTGGCGTCGACTACGTGGCTCTTTGCTCTTTTGGCTGTCTGAAAAGGAAGACTTTCATTTTAATAAAAGGAAACCGTTGTAATGCAACGAAGAATCGTCGATTCTTATAACAAGAATTATTAAATCACAGTATTTGTCATAAGAACAATAATAACGTGGATTGCTTCGTGCTGAAGTGGAATTCCTAGGTATTTAAAAAAGGAGAAAGCTTCTGATTAAAGTGGTATGTTTCAAAATACATTAATTAATAATATTAATTATATATCAATTGAATTCGTAAGTAACTGTAACTACATTCGCTAATTACCAACAGCACGTACCGCGCGTGTTGCTATTCTCGTTAAATCCGATAATTGGGCTTCGCCGCCTTTACGACCAATGTCTTGTGCGAGAAAAGACATTCGCGCCATTTGCAACACTCTCTTAACTGGAGGAGGTTCAATGGCGCAGAGGTTCATTATCCACATTTTACGTACCTATCCTATTTGAAAATGAGAAGAAATCGAGTTCGCTGAATCAGTGAAATAAAATTCCTTCGCTTCTTTCGCTCGACAAGGCTCTCGGAAGGATCAACGAAAAAATCCAACTTCAAGGCACGAGTATTCGTCTAGATACGCTTCATACGTGCTAATCCATGACCGTATAACGTGCTACGGATTATCTCGCTCTATCTTATAGATATGCGACCTTCCACGCTTAATGAAGAAATGAAATTGGCAGCCGTGAAGCTTCGAGGGATTCTGCATTCCGTCACACGATACACTTTTTTTTTCATTTCTTTTCCTTTTACGTACTCTAAGCTCTTCAATTTTAGATTCCGCGGAAAAATATAGGAACTAGACCAGGATTCGAAGCCGGGTCTTCCACTTGCCGGGCGATTGCTCTGACCACTAAGCTATCCAGAACCCGTCCACTACTCTCCCGCGGAGTCCTGTAGGTGTTTTAGATGGGGGATTCCCCTTACATGAGGCCAAACGACGTTGTCTTCAGTTTAAAGACGAAAGACGAAAGGACGAAGGACATGTGAGGGCACGTGTCCGCTCAGGATGACCGGTGTAGGAGTGGGGGCCCCCTATGTAGAGCCCCTACAGGACTCCGCGGGAGAGTAGTGAACGGGTCCTGGATAGCTTAGTGGTCAGCGCATTCGCCCGGCAGGCGGAAAACCCGGGTTCGAGTTCTGGTTCAGTTCCCATATTTTTCTGCAGATCCTACATTTATTAAAATGAAGGAACGACGTTTTCTCGGTGAATTCTTCGTGTGACCACCTAAGGCGCTACACCTGCAACAACTCTGGGACGGACACCATATCCGAGATAATCCAGGTACCTTGCTACCGTAGTACATTACCTCTGCTGACTTGGCGTATACGGGTGTAACGTGATCGTACTTGATACTTGATCGAAATAAAATGATACCTTCAACGTGCCAGATACGCATACTAAAATCTTCTCGTGTATGATATAGATTTTTATTCGAAATAATTACAGTTTGGTTCCATAAAGAGAAGAAACGACGTGGAAAAATAAGCTAAATTATGTGAATGGACTATTGCCAATTTGAAATGTTACATTTTTCTGTAAAAGAAAGAATAACAACAATAGAAATTAAACCGACTAACATGCCTATAACTTATTTAAGTAAAAGTGAAAGATTAACTGTTGAATTTGCATATGATTTATTGCTAATGCCAGTTGATGCACAAGTTTCTCGTGTTAATCGTAATTAAAATCACACATGCATTTAATCGCTGATCCTTGATGGAATATTTATACACAAATTAAAGACGGTATTACAAGCTCTATCTATAGCCCAAGCTGTAAAATGGCTAGCAAATACGTTGTCGCTAAAAATGTGTTTCATGATTATCCTGTTCTTTTCTCTAGAGTGATGAAAGACTATTATTATGTACTTTTTTCCAATGCAATCTATAGAATTTTATATATACAGTGTAACGTGGCGTTACAGGCTAGAGGAGGTACCACCTAGGAATGACCGAAAAATAAATAAATAGGACTTATCAGGACGGACAGTGGGTTCGGTGGAACAGTGGTAAGTGCCCTGACTTGGCAGTTCGAAGGTATCGGGTTCGATTCCCGATCAGAACTCCTAATTTTTCGGAAATTCCTAGCCCTCCAACGCTCCCTGGCGGCCCTGGATTAAAAATTAATTATAGCGGGTGGATCCGGGCAACCCGTTATAACAGATATAAATATCTGCATGTCCATTGAACAATGTAGGTGCGTACAGATCATTGGCATTGCAATAGCCAGTGAAGTATATGCACATTGTACGTGTCTCGTTCATTATCAGCATAGCTTAAATTTTTTTAGCAAATGAACATGAAACATACATTACGTACAATCAGTGAACATTATGGAATAGAAGTATAGACTAACCTTATAGTACTGAAAAATGTCTAGTTCACGCGTTACGTTGAAAGAACCCCATGTCGATCTAGCAGGATGGCCAACTTTGAAAGTGGGCAATCCTTCGATTCGTCAATCACAAAGGAGCATACTGACGATCGTTATAGCATAACGGAGCATTGTCGAGTTAGTTGTTGCCGTTGCCATGGCCGTTCCCGTTGTAAACGTAATCGCAAAGTTAAAGATCGGAGCTAGTCATGGCCTGGTGAATATCTCGTCTCGAGTCCAGTGATCTCGAAGAATCCGAGTTTGAGCCGACCACCGCCTCTCGCTACGGTCCAAGATCGCAGATCTGATCGTGTTTGCTTTGCCGCGCCGCCAACTTCTTACGAGATCTTTACCGATCATCATGCGCACGCACGTACGCACGAAGGTAAGCATACCTACAGACGCACGTCGGCCCTTTTTTTATACAATCATTTCTTTGGCCGAATTTGTCTTTTTACCTGTTCTGAAGGCAAGCCCCTTTAATTAGCGTGGGTTAATTAACTGCTTCACATACAGTTAATAGATTCGATTCATAGTGCACGCGTGTCCTTAGGTAAAATCCTTGAGTGGTTTTTGAATTTACTTTAACTTTTTACGAGGCTAATTAACTCTTTGAAAGCCACTGTCAATCCACTTTAGTCACCTAGATAGCCTCCGTGCCTCGCATATTCTTCTCAGCTGCGAGACTGTTATACAATATCGATCCGCGGGCCGATAATGAATTTTTGATAGCCTCGTCGCCACGTGGAATCCTTTTAATCTCGTAAAGTTCATAAGGTCAATCGTCTGAAGAAGAGGCTGACACGAATGTCAGTATAGTTGAGCGATATTTTAATTTGGTGTCTTTCTCCATAGCATCACACTAATCCCCATCACGATTACGATTTCGATTTCGATCTCCATCCAGTTCCCGTTTAAGGTGAAGCGCCTTAACGTCGCGTTAAACTAAGTCAGCCTATGCCTACCCGATCATCGATCCTCAATCGCCGATCGGCCTTGTACGGTCGCGCCAGGGCGGCAGGTGCATCGAAGCCCGGCTGATCATTTTTTTTAATCCTTTCCTTGCACTCTCCCTCCTCTTCCAATTCCATTTCATCACCCCAACTTCTTCGGGCACACACCGCTGTGAAACAGCTGATTGGGAGGATCTGTCTGGCATAGCCTTGACCAGCTGAGCCGATCGTCTTCGATTTGATGGTGGATGAAAAATTGTTAGTTGACCGAGTATGAGGTATCTACTTATCCTGCCCATCTTATCTTATCCTTGCATCTTCATTGAACTTCTCCAGATGCCGATACAAATCAATAATATCGTAGTAATAACTCTCTGTACCCTTTGTACAGTGAGTATAGGCTGTTCTACTCGTTTCGCATAGCCGACTATCTTGCAGATTAATTTCTTGGTGCGAACTACCAGGAGACATGTAATCTTACGATCGGGCGAGTGTTCCGTTATGAGAAGCTAAGGACGTTGTCCCTGTAAGCGGATTATGCGAAAATCCTGTATTGAGTTCATCAGCAGGGATACCAGGTACATACGTACACGTGCAGATTTTAATATTCCATTGTCAGTTGCATTTAAGTACTAACGATGTATAACCAAAAGCTTATTACCTGAAAGTGTTCTAACAATACTGCCTGATAGTTGAACAGCAATTGAAGCATGATATTGCTCTCAGCAGTAATGCGTTGAAGAGACACGTACGTAGAGTTAGAAAGAGATATACCTAAAGATCTAGTAAAATGGCGGGATAAGGTACGAAGTGTATAGAAGCATAAAATCATCGTGACTTTTCCCGAGCAAGACTGGTATAGTGAGCGGCATTAATCACTGCCGGCGGCTGACGCGAATAAATTAATCGAAAGATCGAACGATCGAATCGATCGACAAAAAATATCGGTGGCTCGATTTTTGTCGGTCATTCGTGCTCTCTCCTTCCTCCAGGTCGTATCTGTCTCTCTGAACCTAACTAAGCAGGTACCTGCCTGCACACGTGCGTCACGGAGGACTGCACAATTCAACCATATCCACGTAAGTCTGCCAGAGAACCTAGAAGACAGATACCTGCAGTGCTTACTTCTGCTAAGAGAAGGATAAAGATACTTCCTGTCGAGATACACCGTGGCGAAACTCGATTGCGAGTCTCTGATCCAATAAGGATCGACAGTCCGCAGATTTCGCACGAGAAGACACGCGAGAATCAAATTGGGCATTACGATCGATTCAATCGTCACGCATGTCATTCGATTCGATTTTTCTCAAAAGTGTCGGGACCTCATTGCGAAATGCGTGTTCGTTAAATCCAGATTAAAAGGAAGGTCCAACGTTCGATTTGGGTCCATTCAATCTGTGCCATCATACCGCAGTCATCCTGCTTTCATAGTCTGTGATCTCTAATCTCTTGGAGTACCTTCAAGTATCTTCAGGATAGATCGGATAATGCATTTGGCGAATTAATAATCACTAGCTGAAACGTACGCTGCATTCGAGATAATTCATTGACAGCTATAGCTTCCTCGATGAGAGCGTTAGTGCATAATACGAATTAGCTACTGGCTACTCGCTCATGTGCATCATGAGAAAATAGGCTCGCATTAGTGCGCAAACACGGCAGTTTATATCGGGTGATCAAGAGATAAGTTACGAACTCGGACGGCTCAGCAGGTATGGTTGCCGATTAAAACTCCTGGACTCGTTCTGAATGCTGATCTGAATAAAGAGGAGTAATGAGAAGACAGCTGAGATAACCGCTCCAGGCTACGAAGCCGACGTGTCACAACTGGATGTAGGTGTATCTGTACTTTACTTTTTTTATAGGTGAGCGCACATCTTGTACTGTTATTTCTAATTCGCCATTAAATTTAATTCTTGTCCTCGATCCTGATTAGGCCTACAATAAGAAGTCGCGTTACCACGAAGAATAAATGGAAAATGGAAAATTATTGGGAGTATCCTCCCCACGGGACACCTCAAAGACTCAATGGACAAGGAGCACTATTAACCATGTGAATTTCTGAAATACATTATATGTATATGCTCGAAATTCAATTTTTCAATTCATTCGAAAACAATGAGATAAATATTTTTAAGGTTTAGGGTATTAAAATTATATTTATTAAATTCTAACTTTTGCTGTATCATGTATGCGCAAAATATACAATTTGCGGGATTGATTAATGAAGTGACTCGCAGAAAGTCTTTTATAAGATACCAATAGACAGTTGTATAGTATATATTGCTCCAAGAAAGACTTGTTCGAATTATACAGGGTGTCCTTAATTTCTTATATGTTTCTATTTTCAACGCATTCAACCATATCGAACACTGCATTAGAATTCAATAAAACAATATACTTTATACAATTATCGATATTCGAATGTCAACTTATGAACGAAATTCAAGTAATAATAGATTAATTTTTATTTTTAATATTTCACTATTCATACTTACAAGGTTTTTGCATGACTATTTTTCAAAAATTTTCACTCGTGACAATATAATACTTGAGATAATAATAAATAAGAATGATGCACAAATCGCTGAGCACCCTATATATTATGTATTTACGGGCGCAGCCAAGTCTCGTTGGCAAGATGAAGACTCGATAGGAAACTGTGCAGCCGCCTTCCCTGGACGCTTTCCGGCGGTAGCGTGAATGTCAGCTTGTTAGCGATGTTAATTTATATTAAGGCGGTGATCGATTATTCAACACCGGGACAAATCCGTATTTACGACTGTAGGAAACGATCGAAAATCCACAATAATTCCGTACTATAGAAATTGCCATAAAAACTTGTGGTTTTCGTTAAATATATAAATAGATTCTTCTTCTTTATCTTTATGGCTTCATATTACGTCTGAGGTCAAGTACCAAATGTACGTAAATTAAAATATCCATTTTCGGGTTATCATTTCGAATTACTGACAGCCATATCGTTCGCAGCATACATCAGACAATATTCAAGATATAATCTATTTTGGTAAAATCTAAAATCAACTGAATTGATTAATTTTATTTCAACTGATTGAGCAATCGTTCAATGATGCCCGTAGAAAGGTATTTTATCGGAGAAAGAACAATGTCCACATTTTTTACCCTCACTTTCTTACACGAGCCATTGAACCTTTCATGGTTGATTTAATGTTTAAACAAATGTACTGTGTCAACGCTGAGGCGCCCATTATCGTGCCGCGGCCTTTCAACAGCGCGTAATAACGATGATTGTTCATTAGCACCCGGTACTAATGCATGTATCAAGCTCAACGGCCGCTCGTGAATACACGCACCGGCATTTGCGCCCATTACCATATAACCTCACTTCTGTGCAGATAGACTAATGATCATGTCACACTGCACCTTAATTGCTAATTGATCTCGCGACCGTATCCGCTGTCGTTACGTATGGTGTGGCACGTTGCGATTGCCATATGCGAGATCCAGAGCAAATTCTGATCGATCGCTGTCGCGGAACTAGGACACCATATTATATTTGGAAGCAAACTACATACAACAGGTATATTGTAAAAAAAACATTCGAATATATCTTTTTCATATTTTTCATAAATCTACCAGATTTTTCCAGTTTCGTTCTTAATACGATAATTACGGGTAATGTTTTACCTTCATCATTGTGATGCAGCATGTACATCTCTGAACACATAGTGCGTGTCTACGCACCGTATATTCTCGGCACTGATGAAACGACGCCGGATGTCGAGTAGAGTCTGGACGCCTTCATCTGTCCCTAGCAACCATTGGAATCCCTTTCTGTATCTACCTACTGTCTACGATACTATCTCCAAGATGAATCGTTCGCTCGAAAAATAATAACGATTGCCTTCGCCATCAGTGAGCTGCATTTATTGCTATCATTTCATTTTTTTCTCTGGACATATGTACCTAGCCAAGAATTTGCATTAGTTTCTTTATGCTATCGCTGTGGTCTTCGTAGTTCTGTTCGTCTTTACTCCTGATTCTCCATCTGCTGCTGCTTCTATTTACTCTCGTTTCTATACCTTTAGGATCATAGATGCATGCACGTACGTGCATATAGTATAACTACGTATGTTCCACTAGCTGCAATAAGTAATTCGCCGTCATCCGCATCAGACTCGACGCATCTGAAGAAATGACGGGTCTACGAGATGGCGCGCGTGAAGTCAACTTAAAGTAAACTTGGCATAAACGTATCCTGCTTTCTTATGAGAGGACTTTCATACCTAGGTAATATATGGTGCACTGGACTTTGGTATTCCTGTCGATCAAGACAATTTTCTTGCGCACATTATATGCTCGCGAACTTTCTGATCTACGCTCGAACGCCCATCTTAGGAAGTTCATTTGAGATTCTAACGATAAGCCTTATAGAGTGGCGGTTACTTTTTTAAAAATGTAATCCTATAACATCAGTGGTATGCTTTCCGTTTCCATTTATCGGATATGAAAACTTAACGCATGCTGCAGCATGTGACAAATAACAAAATAAGAGCTAGTTTGAATGAGAAAAAAGATATGAGTGCCACGTTCGGGAATGGGCATATTGAATCTGCGTCTGATCCAGGTATGCCTATAGCTAACCTGTATATAACCATATAGCAATGTGCGAGATTTGCTGCACACGATAGACAATATAAAGAGACCTTTTCATATCCGTTTTCGAGTTAGAGTTAAACCGTTTATTGGACACAAACTTATTAATCATGTATTACAATTGAATATTACAGTGGGAAATTCTCATGTCTAAGATGCTTTTTGGTTAAACATTTTAAAAAAGTAGGTAATATGCTATAAAAAATTCTCAATTATTAAAACCTTTTACATACAAATAATGCATTGATTACTTAGATAAAACTTATTAATTATCTACCTACTTACTTACCTACACAGTCAGTCATTCAATCAGAGCGGACGTGTTTGATTTTGTGCAAGATTGCATGCGAGCGGCTCGTGCCAATTGAGCAATATGGCCGATGCCCAGGAGTCCGGTTCCACGCTCAAAAAGGTGTGCAAGGGCTGCTCTAAAGAGGTTAAAAATGCGTTGATATGTAATAAGTGTGATAGTGCTTATCATCCAAGCTGTGCGGATAAAATAAGATTATTGGGACCTTATCATGAGTTGTTGTGCTGCGGAGGTAAAGCAGATACCACGATGAACATTATAATTGATAAATTCTGGGAAGAATTAAGGAAATTCAAAGAAGAAGTGAAAGGGGAAGACTTCAAACAAAGTTTGAAGGAAACTATTAAGCAGATAGTGAACATTG
>JARQST010000039.1:128397-192895 GCA_030142225.1 Pachycephus smyrnensis | reverse complement strand
CATGTAACTGATTCTCGCCCTTTGTCTGTAACATCTTGACAATAAAGACGCTATTATTATTATTATTATTATTATTATTACCATACAGAAGAATAAGTTCTTCGGTAGATCTGATAATTTCAAATAATCTGTCCCTGCACTTTTGGGTTATTGTCTACTTTTGTGACATATGTCGAAACTATCAAAATTTTGATCGCTGGCCGATGTCACTAGATTTTTGCGCGAAAATGAGGGGGGAACTCGCTCTCGAACGCGGCAACTTCAGGTGTCCTACTTGGAATGGGACATACGGTATATAGAATTTACATTATTTTTTCGACTGCATGTTGGCTTTGATCTTCGGCATCTATTAGTTTTCCATTCCATCGAGGTATTGTCGTACGAAAAATTTCTTGAATTTGACAGCGGGCAAAGCATCATGCGATGATTGCAAATTTTTTCAGGTTGACATGAAATTGTCCATTGCGTGATACGGAATCATAGGAGCTATTCGTAAACTTGTTCTGGGTACAATTTGAACTGTTAAAAATAGAGAGCTATATAGATTTAACTATTAGTGCGAAAGAGAACAAAGAATTCCGAGTGCGTTCCTAGTAAGTTTCCGAACAGTCCCAAGATGAGCATGAAGCGTATCTTGTCTTGTTTCTAGTATACAAAAGTCGCTGTGTTCACAATCATCGCTGTGATACTTTCGCGACTGTCAAAATCAAGAAATTTCTCATACGGCAATTTATCGATGGAACAGAAATCTTGTAAAGGTAGAGGATTAGAATCAAGATGCAGTAGAAAAATGAATGTAAATTCTACACGTATGCAATGCATAAGAATGCGCCATGGACAATTGGGGATTTAGTAGTGCATATTTTCTATCTCCTTAAAATTTTTTAACAAAAACAGTACCTTAGACATTGGAGTTTGCCACCGTAATATTGAAATAATTTTGTGTTCAATAAACGTTTAACCGTTCCTTCTTATAAATGTTTATAGTAGATTATATACAGATTATATATACGTAATCGCGATGTACAGATCGAGATATACGTAGGCATATCTGGATCAGATACAGATTCAATATGTCCATTCCCGAATATGGCACTCATATCTTTTTCTCATTCAAACTAGCTCTTATTTTTTTTTTACTTGGGACATTATCATAACGAAGCGCCGTGACATTCAGACGTGCAATTATAGCGCAATCCACATGATAAACCCGAAAGCTTAAATACAAACAAGCTGAACGTTCAGGGTGGAAGAAATGTTCTTTTGTTCTTTGTAGAACCGACAAATATAGATAATTAAAAAGATACCTAAAGGAAGATGATACTTAGCGACTGGTCGGTAGAATCTGATAATGAGAAAGTCGATTGTACACCGTTACGTAGTATCAGTGAAAGGGAAACCAAATGAGAACAAGAAAAAGAATAAACAAGGCGTAGGAGTAAAGGAAGACGAGGTGAGACGAGGCAGTTTCTAAGAGAGAGACATTATTCTCTTTTTTCTCCCACTCTCCTTCTCTGGACCTCAGAATACCCGGTATAACCCGATGGTAATAATGATAACAGGATGTTGATGAGGTGCCGTTTTATGAACACCCTCTACGTAAACTCTATTTGTGTACGAGAGACTAGACCTTTTCCAGATTGACAAGACTGATTAAGTCTCCTCATTTTCTTTCGGCGAAAGAGCGAGTCAATGAAAAAGCGAGAAACAGTTTCTCTCTTGCAACGGTAGACTTCGTACTAGCGTGGAATTGGACACGACAAGATTCATATCTTTACTGTACATAAATTTCCTGATATGTGTATGTACATTGTATGAATTTATATAGATATATGTAGATACGTGTATTTATGTAAATATATGTAGGCGTCTATTTATGTAAATATATAGGGAATAAAATGTACTCATGAAGTACGTAGAAAACAATGTTTTTCCGATTCAGCATTGGTCACATTGTCTTAGTTGATGAAGAATTTTTCTAAACGGATCTTTTTTGAAACTTCTAACATTGAGAATGATGGCATGCTAAATTTTTATGTGGCAGTTTCTTGAAAATTGATAATCTGTGAAATGAATTCTATCAAATTTCTTTGAACGTGGTAAAATTCAAAACGGATTAAAATCATACAGAGCGCTCCATTTAACGTAAGCACCTTAAATATTTCCCTTAATTGAATGATAAAGGCTCATTCAGCTATTCGTGCTCATTCCAGGTATTAAAGTTACATAAGTGGACCTCCTTGTATGTGAAAAATATTCCGAATCTAAAAGTGAATGTTGTGAGTAATTGTTTCAAATATTTTTTTCTAATTCATTATTCGATACGTGGCTGGATAGAAAAAACTGATCCTTCACTACTCAGATCGAAAATTAGAAAATAACCTATGCGACACATCTTATTAAAATTAGAATATTTGAATTTTTGAATATATGAATCGGTTTCGATAACGCAGAAATAAGGAGTACGTCTCATAATCAAAAAGGACTATGGGCTTTAGTAATATGGGCTTATACCTGCGTACGCACAGTTAATGTATTTGACGATATGTTTAATATAATATTTGCACTTGCTGTGCATGCAATACGAAATTCAAGCTTCGATCCTGGGCGAGTATCAAAATTATGATGCCGCTATAACAAATGGTAAAAATAGGAGCAAATATTACAAATGGTAATTCACACCTTTGCCAGCTATTTTACGTATTTCAATCGTGAAATTGAAATATAATTTATTTTTCATTCATAAGCCGAGATTTACATATACTTCGTTTTGGTGTTAAAAGTACTATGAATGAGCGATAGTTATGTATAAGGCGCGTCACAAGCTTGTGACAGATCCTGTCAGTTATTAGTTTCTGTAAAAGGTGGGAAATACGTTTTCCCCCTTATGACGTCATAATTCAAGATGTGTACGGAGCAGTCTTAAAAATGCATGTTCTTTGTTATGCAATTTTTTCTGATTAAATAAATTAATGACTCAAATGTTTTGTAAGATAAACAACTTCTTTAAATCGAGATTTATGTACGTTCTGTTTGAAACTTAAAGACATTCATTGCTAAATTTCGTCGCATATTCACGTTTATAAGTAGAACTTTTATCAGACATTATTAAAAAGTTTACAAATAATATTAATACAGAAACTTCTTTGGTTAAAGGTGCGTTTTTTTATCAAATAAGCACTGTTGTCTAGCGTACTGTTACAACAGACTTATTATTATTAGTCATACCGTGACTTAAGAGGAATACATTTTTTTAAATTTACAAAATAAAGCAATGAGACGCATGCAATTTTTCGACGTAAAAGATGCTCGTGCCAAAATTTTGCATGCGTCTCATTCCTTTATTTCGGAATTATTCCTTACGAAAGTGCCATTTCAGTAATTGTGGAACTTACACAATTCTGCATACACTCGAGTTCGATAAGAATAATGCATCAATTCCGTGTAATTAACGATTTTCGTGATTGGAAATTCAAGATGACCGTTTGCACTTTCCAGTCACTTTAATGGAAGTGTTGTGGTGTGGACAATTTTTTATTTAAACTGCAGACAATTGAAAATAATAAGACATTCTTTTTCTAACATTTTGTATATAGATAACCACATGAAATCAGTTTAAAAAGATATTTAAAAAATTATTATTTAAACTTCTTTTAGGCACTGTCACATGGAATATGTGAGAATATCTTTCATATACCTAGTCGAAAAAAAAGAATTTGTGCATGTTTTTAAGGCGTAATTCCTAATGAACTTAAACGAAATTGATAGAAAATGATAGGAAAAATTAAGTTCCGGATGTAGCTCTGACAATACACTTACAGATACCCAGTACTTCCGGTTTCAAATTAGCACATTTGTAAAATTAATTATTTCTGTGTAATTGCAAACATAAGTACATGGACCATGAGATATTGTGTCTTAAGACAGACTTATTAGTCCCAATATTTTAGATCTTTTGTTTAATTTTTTAGCAAAATTTCATCTATTCTGATTTCAATCATGCTTAGACGGTTTGATAGGAAAAATTATTCTTATGATGTGATTTCTCAAAGAAACAATTGTAGAACAATTTTCTATAATCTAACGTTATCAATTTTCTAAAAAGAATTGTAAAACATTGTTCTTCAGAAAGTTCTCTCTCCGTCAATATTATTTATAAAAAATTATTAGAAATCGATTAAGTCCGAAATAACTCATGGTTGTTCTTAAAACGTCTTGACACTCAAAAGAATTTCACATGACATGCGGAAGATAACCTGTAATATCATTAACATTCCTCAAGACTTTTCACCCTTTGATTTGCTAATTGATTTGATTGGTCATACGCAATGGAAATTAATTTTTAACATGAGGTGTACTTAGTAAATGATGCGTCCATATAAATCTATGAATGTGGTTTAGATCTTTTTATTAGCTGAGCTAAAACTGAGCTAATAAAAAGATGTAAACCAAATTATTCGTGTTTGAAAAGGAAAATAAAATTCTTGAATTAAAGAATCAAAAGATCAAATAAAAGTTATTGCCGATCATTAGAAGCATTCAATGATCAACCGTTGATTGCAGATTCTGAAATACAGGGATGTGAACTCGTTACCTTTCACAGAATATTAATCGAGAATGTTCATTCCTGCTTATCCATCTGACGTTCTTTGCAAGACAGTTACGCCTGAGTAATGATTAGTATCGCATTATCATTGCATTGCTTCGGATAAACTGCATGTCAAGATGTCTACACCAGAAGAATCCTGTCGAGCAATGATAAAAACGTTAAAAGCCCGATATATAAAGGTTTCTTTAGAGCCGTAATTATGATTGACGTTTTATTCGATTTTCTCACAATCGAACTGACCAGCCATTTCAAGTCTCCCGAGCAGAAATTGTAAATTTACAGAGTCTTGGGCCAATGATGGTAGCCAGTCTTGCAGTATTGGCGAGCAATACTGGACCACTTAAATAAAGCGTAACGATCCGTTCTAGTGGTCTTGTATTGGCATATTATATTGGACCAACTATCCCCATCTTAAACTATGACTGTAATGCTATATTGGCTTCACATTGGGCAGATGTTGGCAGTCCGCCTTTGAATATTGATAAACAATACTGCACCAATGAGTGAAGTGCAATGTTTTTCTATCGTGATCTTACATTGACACACCAGTTTGTACCAACCATTGGTTCCATATTGGCATTTTTTAATGAATATACATTGATACTTCATATTGATCCAAGACTAGCAAATAATTTTAAGCCAGTATACCATACAATAATAATTTATGAATAATTTTTTAATGATTTTAAATCAATATACAGTATAACATATATATCCTTGGATTGGATTATTGTTGCCATTACGTCTTAAACGATTTTCTGCCTTCTTTTCTGCCTGATTGGATACTATAAAAACTGCATTATACTGCACGCTGATAAAAAACTATTGAAATTATTAGAAAATTTGGCTTAAGAACAGAAATCATACTTGATCCAATATTGGTTCGAAATTTAGAAAATCCATATCTAGTTGCTGAAAATTGGTACCATGCTCGGCATAATATCAGAAATTTACTTGTGACTACAATTGGCTACTATATTCGGGCCATTGTTGATTCCCAATTTTGAAAAAACATAGTAGGTGGCAGCAATTCGATGCCATACTTGGACCAATGTTGGTTCTCGATTCAGAAAATACATATATGGCTACAATTGAAAGCCATGCTTGGATCAATGTTGGTTTCCAAGCCAAAAAACTGTTTCATCCTATATTTAAAAAATGAGTGGCCATCCGATCTTGTACTAATATCGGGCAAATATTGTAGTTCTGTTTCATTGGTTGCTATAATAAAGCCAGTGTTGGGCCAATATTGAAGACAGCCTGCTAATCTTAAATTCCTCCTCGGGATCCTGCTTTTAGGTAATCCAAAATAATACAAGACGTACAGTGGAACGTCTCTAACAGAATTCCCAGAAACAATAACCAGCCTAATCTAAAGTTATTTAAAAAAAAGCATTGCCCAATTCTCCAATTTCGAGTTGATCACAGCCAGGTTACGGATAATAGAAATTTGATTAGTTGATTTCATTGTCGTAAGCGCCGTTATCAATACAACTCAAGTATATTTCATTAAAAGAATGAACTACCCATTGAAAGTCATTAGAAGAAATGTTCTTAATCATTGAGAATGAAGCGCAAATGACCATTTTTAATTTATTGACATACGATTTCACGCGAAGACATTAGACAGGAGCGTATAGGCAGCGTCTGGAATACTTACATTATTCTTCCATGGCTATACGTGGGCCGTGAGTAATTCCTCGTAAATATCGTTTATGGGTTTCGCAGCGAAGTCTATCGTTTATTAATTGAAACCCGAGACGACCCGTGAAAGATCACGTTATCCCTGGGATAGATACTAATCGCTTTTACAGAGATTCTGTCAAGACTTGCCATGCGTTGTCTCCTTTAAAAAAAAAATCGGTCAAGCACACTCATTGGACAGCACTAAAACACTAAAACACTATAGAGCCACGTAGATTTGCAAAAAGTGTTCCTGCTTACGAAGAGGAAACAAGCTGACAGTTGACTTGATTACAGAACAAGAGCAGCAGGAGTTCCTGTCTACTAGGATGTAGTGTATGCAGTATGATGCAGTGTAAATGCAGCAGGTCATATGTTACACATGAGTGAAGTAAACGAATCGATCGTTCCGTGAGACACAGTGCTTACTGACGCGATACGCCCTGGTTGTTACTAATTAGAAACTACGATTAATTGGAATTTAATTAACACAACTCGGCAGATCTGCTCCAGCGAAACTAACTGTAGGAGCTGGTGTCTGCATATCATCGAGCAAGTCAGTCAATCTCGGCGAACGACTGGCTACTGGGAAAAATTCCCTGTTCGACAAAACATATCCTTCGTTATTACACAAATTTAAGAAAGCAAAAACGATAAAGTTAAGATCGAAATGTTTTTTGAATTTAACATAAAAAATTGTTTACAAAGGTAATTCAACGTTTTAGTATAGACGTCTGTCAATGAATGGAACTCACGCTACAAGCTACGCCCGTTAGCCATTCAAGGAGGTTGAAGAAAAGTACAAAAAGATAAAAAGAAAAGGAAGAAGATTGGTCGTGATTAAAGGCTCGTTCAGCGGGCTACTAAAACGGATAAGAGAAACAGGAACGGCGTCCTCGACGTTCCACGAAATAATTGTTACACGATGACCCAGGACAGTGGATTCGAAGAGACGGTCTTGAATCTTGCTGTTAGCATCGCTGATAGAGTTGTGTCTGTCAGTTCGTGCATTCGTGCTACGACGTTGACCGATGCCTTCTTCTCGAGTACCCGTGACGTCATCCCCATCGTTCACTGGGTGGTCTTCATATACGTGAACGAGCATAACGTAACGTAACATGTTGGTGCGTCTGCGTCGCGTACTTGCATGCACCTTGGCGCGCACTCGTACACCACTTAGAAAAATAAATTGCCAATGCTTTGTGGGTTTTGCACGTGCATTGATGCTACTCGATATCTTCTCTGGAGAACTCGCAGGTATACCTACTGCTTTTCTTGTTTCACAGTAAAGTCTAGTTGTGAGCGCCTCATAAGGAATCCCAATGCCAACGATAATAGAAGTTTTCCAATATAATTGGCAATATAATATATAGAAGACATAGAATCAACGTATATGTACTATAAATTTTGAAAGAATAAAAGTTTCGTAGATTCTGCTGTTACTCTGTTGTTTCTAGTTTAACAATTTTCTTAATAGAAACCAAGCATTGCGCATACTCAACTTTCATTACGTCCTTATTTACTATTTGCATGAGTTACTTTTTCTACAAATTTTGAATTTACTATGTTATAAATACTAGTCTAGTTTCACTAAGCAATTCTAAATATAAAAAAATATGATTACTATATCTATTGTCAATTGTCCTAATAATTATGGTTAATTTTTGAATTTTGAAAGAATGCATCTAAACATCAAGTACTTTGGGAGGTATGTCACGCCTTGCGCTTTTGTGTTAGCTGCTTCCTACTTACGTCATGCGACTTACTTCAATACGATACTGGAAAGCGAATTAACAGACGTCCAGTCCTAAATCGAAAGACTGACGTTTATGGCTTCTCGGGTACAGTGTTGAGAGAGCTGGATAATCTATGTGAACGCAAGTACCGGGGCGGAACGTGTTCAATGAGAAGGCCCTCGCTTTCTGTTGAGGACAAGGTAATCTGAGTGCCATCTCGAAACACGAAGTTACCACACGCAGCCCCGCTGACCCGATGCAGTCACCACTCTTATCCGAGACTCGAGACTCAAGACTCCAGACTCTCACATAGAGTCGTAACGCATAAAACAAGACGCTCTGACTTTTACGGTTTCTCCTTGTTTGTTCTGGGAATTATTGAGCCGTCCCTCGGTACCTTTAATTGGTTATCAACAGACTCTCTCGACTCTTGCGCCAAGTACACATTCGCATATATAGCTATACGGTATATGGCTGCGTATATTGCGTCTTGTCAGGGTCTCTTTTCCCGAAATACATATATCGTTGTATCTGCCCCTGGGCAGGTACTCGTTTCTTGGTAGCTAATTAGCGAAAGGAAGTGTTGCTGAGAAAATCATACTAGTCATTAAATGTTTCCGTGAACATAAAGACAAAAAAATCATTATATTGCCTCGTATATACTAAAGATTGTTTTTGTCGAAAATTATTTCACCATTCTAATGATATTGTTATGAAGATTATGAAATTAATTTGGATGTTTTTCCTTCATTACTGAACAGCCACAATTTTCCTTAAGGATATTAAGGAGTTTTTCAGGTTCAGTTCATAAAAATCCTAAATTACTTAAACTTAACACGGACTTTTCACCCAAACGTACCTCATGTCAATTATTCCAACTTGTACACTCATTCTGATATGACTTTGATAGAGAATAATTGAAAAATGTAGGAGAAATCTGAGAATAATTTTTCGTAACATAAGAAAACATCAGTTTTCAGGTTCTCACTTGTTCTTTATCAAGATAGCACGACAAGAATTATCGGACGTGAAATTAATTGTGTGATGGGTTCCTGTAAACATTGCATATTAAATTCAAATAATTGATTGAATATATTAAATTCAAATATCACTACTCTCGAATCCCATCAAGGGGACTTCGAACCTCTTATTTATCATGCGAGTAAAATGTCATTGGAAATCGTAAATAACAGGATTTTGACAGAGATTCTTTCCTAAAGCAAAGTTCAGCGCACATTGTGTAAGATTAACAATCATTTTGACGCCAATTTCGCAATAATTAATTAAAAACTGAAAAAATAATCTAACCTGAAATTTTTCTCATTTTTCAAATTCACATCGAAATTTTCGGGTCGAATTACTCTTTCAGTTTTGAGTTAATTATTTCGAAAGTGGTGTCAAAATGATTGTTAATCTTTCGCTTCGGGAAAGAATTTCTTTCAAAAACCTGTTATTTGGGATTTTCGTTGACATTTTACTCGCGTGGTAAATAAGAGGTCCGGAGTCCCCTTAACCAAACAATTCCAGAAGAATTGGAAGAATTATTACTAAATCATTTTTGTATTTCAAAATTGAATGAAAAGTAGAGGTATCCTAACGAAATTTACCTCGACATAATTTTATTTCGGAATTATAAACACTAAGACAGTGTCTTAAACGAATCAGGATTCATTGATCCTCCAAATTCCAATTTTCATGGAATTTACGTATTAGACCCATATCCGCGGAATGCCACAAGTATTTGCGTGTTACTTCATTTTTGTTGTGCGGCTTCGTCCAGTGAAAAAAAGGAGTGACCTCGAGTTACGAGGAATCGGTTCACCATCTTAGTGTTCGTTCTGATCGGAGGTGATTTCATAAAGGAAGCCGCCGTGACGGAAGATATTGTAGGACAAGTCCTCTGCACCGGCTGGGTGGGCCGTCGTGCTCGTGAATACTGCGGACCCCTTGCATGTGCCCTTGCATTTGCGTTTACGTTCGCCCTTGCCTTCGCTTAAGCGTTAAAAATTATCCCGTATACAGGCATCGCGCGCTCTCGCATCCCAAGCCACATTGTAAAGATATAACTATATCTATCAGTAAAAGAAAAATTAGAAATGACCAGTTCTGACGTTGGGTCAAGATGCTAACTATTATTTCCTCAAACCGATCGTTTTTTCAAGCTATTATTGCTACGTTACAAGGCAATAAAATAAGCAGTATTACTTCTAAGAAAATTCTTTGCTTTCAAATAAAATGTTTCTCACAGTATCATGCATCATTGTCAACGTCACAGTAATTGTAATGTTCCACAAGTCAAAAGTTTCATAGTTACCAACTTATAAATATCATCATAATCGTTTGACTTTCTCTCTCTCTCTCTCTCTCTCTCTCTCTCTCTCTCTCTCTCTCTCTCTCTTTCTCTCTCTCTGGAAATTATTGGAAAATTATTAATCGACGTACACTGTCGTACTTGTATGAAATTTAATATTAAGGCGAATAGCATCTCGATCATAATTGAAAGAACATTATCTGTGGTACGTTGGTACAGTGAAGCATCTTTATCATGTGGATCTTGAAGAGCTTCAGGAGTTGCAGTACGAGTTGACGTCTACTCGCATATCTGCAGTGGACGAAGGGGTCGGTAGGGGTGAGAAACGTAAGGAAGTATTGCGAACGAATTCATAAAAAAGCAACGAGCACGCAGGTTGACAAATTAAAACAGTGTGGCATCCCGCTGGCAGCTGACGTCCCGCTGAGTCTCTTTTAATACCGTCCCGCGGATCGCGGAGATACGGCATTTTCGTTCTTTTTCATCTTTGGTAAGGAACATTACGATACAATGAGACAGCGACAGTTCCATGAATCAAAGTACCGGCCACCGGTGCGTTCCGATCGTACCCTTTCAATGGCTTAATTGCGCGAGAATAATGCCACCAATTACGTTCGGCGCGTCCGAATATTCGATACGCCTCGTTATGCGAGAACTTGGCCTGTTTCTCCAATTGCGCTACACGCGATACTAACTTATTTTTATGCCCCACTGGAATTTCGCAGTATCTATAATTCATGAATACATTACGTAGATTTTGAGCGTTACAACAACTTCAGATAGTTTTAATGCTGCATACATCACGTATAAAAATTTTGTTGTCACATATACGAAAATTGATAATGTATCATAACCTTTTCATGAAAAAATACAAAGAGTAATTTTGGCTGTTGATTCGTAATTTAATAATGAATGATCGCATTAAGATATTTTCAAATAATACGTGTCTCTAGTGAGTGGCATGATGTATGGTGCGATTTCGATAACGACTTTTATTTTGTATGAAAGAGTTGGTTGTTGTCTGATAATGACTGTTACGATTGCACGAGCAGGATACAAATCACCGAATCTCTATATCCTCGGTCTTCCATGTTTACGTAAGGTATGCATTGTACTTGTTGGTTTACCTTCCTTTTATATAACTGTAGAATTTCGAAGAGGACCGATAGCACGTTCTTTTAAATGTCTAATCTCTGATACGATCAAGATACCTGAATAGTTTAATCGCCAACTATTAAGGTGGTTCGCCTAGCATCATAATAACAGTATTCCTATTTCGGTGAATACCCTGTATATCGTTCATTACAAACATATTTTCTATGTAAGGTATTATCTTTGAGATAAGCGGAAGGACAGAGATCCATCATTTTTTAAATTTTCATATCACATATCGCTTAAATTATGCAGTAAACAAATGATTAAAAAATTCCAAGATTTTTCATTCAAAAAATATCGTAGTAGTGGTCAATGTAAAAGAAGTGTTTCTTAGAAGTTTCATCCACTTTTACCGCCTAGAAGCTGAGATATTTTGAAAAAAATTTAGCTATTTTAACATGCGACGTATATCTATATAGTGCAATTTTTGCTACTTTCATTCCGTATATCTTGTCAACCAGATGGTAAATAATTTTGAAATTTTGCACGCACTACCATTAAGCACCTACCAAGAACAACATATACATAAAAAGTCAGATTCGTACCTTGGAAGTGCCCTCATGATCGAACCACCTTCAAAATCAGTTCTTTTTTATTCGTGATTCTTACCAGGTTCGATTCCAAGGAAGGCGCGTGAACCACTTTCCATGTCTGTCCTTACGCTCCTCCTATTAATTCTGAGAATGCATATACATTTCTTCAGTGCATCTTAATAATGCACTTTAGTCCTTAATTATCTTGAATTTTTATTCTGACCAATCACTCTAGACCTCTCATCATGCACTCTTTCCTTTATACTTCTTCCTGCTTTCTTACACTTAAGAACTCCAGCCTTATCCTAATTTAGCAAAAATATTCATTTGGTACATTGTTGCTGCCATTAAGCTTCGAATAACATAGAAAAAGTCATAGAGAAGGCTTGTAAAATCTCGAAACATCTTTAAGCTCTATTCAAGCAGTTTCTAATAGGTTTAACTGTTAGTATTACAAGCACACAACCTTTCTATAACGTCTAATTCGAGTCGAATCAAATGGTCGAGATTAGAAGAAGCAAGTTTAAGTGGATGGAGATGCGCTGCTGTTCCGCAAGAAGGATGATAATCGTCATCGCAAAATGAAGAAATAAAATGATGTAGAGAAAGAAAGAAAGAAAGAGAGGAGAGAGAGGGAGAGAGAGAACGAGCAAGTTTTACGACGTTCTCTTGGAGAAATGAAAGAGGATTAGAGAGAAGCTTACGGGCACGGGTCGACTTTGATCTGCTCGAGAGCGAAAAGGTTTATCGGCGAGATCTACAGGTGTAGAAGAATGATACGCTTCAAAGTTCTAGGCTGCTATCTTTTAGATCTAATTCCACAGGGCGTCCCGGTTGGTGCGACGCCAGGATATTAAGCGCGGAATCGAACGATTTAACAACACCCACACGCCTCGGTAAAACCGGACACTCCCCGATCGGTATGACATGTACCTACGCAATATCGAATACTTCGAAACGACTATCTGCTTGAATTCCATTTTGCATCGGCTCAGAAGAAGCCGTCGACCTCTTCCCCAAGGTTGACGCCAATAAGCTGAATCCTCCGAAGCGAAAAAGAATTGGACGTAGGGAGCATTGCCTCGTGTTGCAAACAAGACGTCGAGGCCGCGTCGGATTAAGAAGATTTGAAAAAATTTTGAAAGTTTCTTCTCTAGACAGTTTATGGACGCGGTAGACATATTTATCATTGGACTAGGAAGTATAAACTAAAATCATTGAGACGTGACATAAACAACCGTACAATAAATTTTATGTCCGGAAATACGTGTAAATCTCGAAGACGTCACGTTTCTTTGAGTCAAGCAATTGCCGTGGCTTTTGAAAAAAAAAGATGAGTGCCGTAAAACCAGGAGAATTCCAGACCGCGATATCGCTCACTATATTTGGCATGAATGGAAAGATAAAAAGGGAAGTGGTTCTCGCTGCTTGAGTCCTTCGGGATCGCGCGCCCGTAGAAAAAGGGAACCTAGGATTGTCGGCAGGTGTCACATTCCATTTGGCCTCATCTCCGCTCGTTTAGCCGATTCAGCTGTGCCCGGACGATTGTCCAGAATAAATTACCCTTCTTCTTGCGCCCAGGAGTTCGTGACGTGACAACTAAAACCGTGGAATGCCGCAGCGTGTAATTGCCAATTTAAGATTCTTTTTCGTCGGCAGTGGCCGAGAGGCGTCTGTGTGTTCAGCCCAGAGGCTTCTGCGTTCATCCTCTCGGGTAGGTAGATAGGTATAGAAGGTAGATAGGTATAGAAGGTAGGTATACCTACCTACATACCTCCTGCATGAATCTCGTCCGCAGGGTATACGACCTCTTTTCTGCTACGAATTCTTGATCCGCGATAATTGTCTGCGCTCGAGAGAGTGCGCAGAAGCACTCGGCAGTTTGCGGCGTCTCGCACGTAGCGTTAACTTGGATTAATATTTGCTACTGAGATAAAACACCCCATTCATGGCATCATGGCGGACATTCAACCGTCAAGATAAAGTGCATGTTACGAAAAGTCTCTAAATGTGCAAAAGTTCAAGATCAACCGTTTAATTATAACGTGAGAATTATTTTCATTTTAATAAATTAAACCTCTTGAATATGAATCTTCTGGTACGTATCCTGGAGTCTGATCGTATTACGAGCTAACTCGAAAATTTACTGATCGGGTGGAGTGAGCCTTGACAGCTCGGACAGGAAAAATATACTGCGGTATTCAGATTGAAACAAAATGGAATTTATTCGAAGATCGGGGATAAGTTTTATGGCGCCGGACACCTGGCTAACATGGGCAGTACTACCTTTCTATCGTATCCGCTCTTTGCCACCTTATAATACTCCTGCTAAACGGCCGCGAATAAACTCGCAACTCTGCGACGCCACGATACCTGCCGTTCTGTCGCGACAAAATGTACGGAAAGACATTTTAACGATTGAAGTAACGAGGTTCTGCATATACACTAAGGCACCGAACAAGACGAATAGTATAACATCTAACGTTCGCGTGATATATTGCTTGAAATTACTTTAAGGGGACATAGTGACCTTAAAAATCCTGAAACAGATATTTTTTCTATTCTTGGATTTTTAAGGAAATAGTGTGAAAATATAGGAAAAGATTAGTCAGTGCTGAAATAAACATAATTTTATATTAAAAATTGCAGTTTATTCGTATTTCATACATTGAAGCACATGATTCTGTAAAACTTTAACTTTAATTTACTCAAAATTACATTTTCATATGGTTGTCGTACGATCCAAAGAGTAGAGTTGCACGAATCAAAAAGTTACAAGAGCTTTTCTGTTCCGAACAACTTATTTTATGGCGCTAGTGTTGGAATTTTTTATTTTTGAAAATTGATAAAACCACTAATTTTTGTAAAAAACACTGTTTTAAAAAAGTATATAAACAATGCAATATCTCAGTCTTTTTTTCAAATTCCCAACATTCGAGCCATAAAGTATGTTGTTAAGAACAGAAAAGCTCTCTTGTAACTTTTTGATTCGAGCAACACTACTTCTTGAACCTTACGACACCACATGAAAATGTAGTTCTGAGTAAATTAATATTAAAGTTTTAGAGAATCATATGCTTTAATGTATTAAATACGAATAAACTGCAATTTTTAATATAAAATTATGTTTATTTCAGCACTGACTAATATTTTCCTATATTTTTACACTATTTCCTTGAAAACCCAAGAATAGAAAAAATTTCTTTTTCAGAATTTTTAAGTTGACTATATCCCCTTAATTACTGCAAATTATTAGACCATTTGACACTGGGATTCCCTGAACGCAACACCTTGCATATGATTTTCTCCCTATCGTTTGGTTGTCTTTTAGATAGAGCTCGTTTTCCACGTTTGTAGTATCAAAAGAATGAGAGTTATAAAAAAAACTCATACGGATAATCATTACAGTTCAATTGTGTGAATCAATAATGAAATATACGAAAAAAATTTGTTTTCACCTGCTTCTACAAGAGGTCAAAAAAGAATTAGTGCTATTTTGTCCAATATTTTGGGATACAATGTAAGTTTTTGCGATTTTGGTAATTCCATGTATTGAAAATATTTCCACCGTTTTAAATTCGAGTAAACTGTTATGCTTGTGTCGAATAGAAGAATTTTATTATAATAGATATGTATGTAGTCAGAAGCAAAAAAGAGTTAAAAAGACCATCCTTAAATAACATTTGAACAATTTAACGTTACTATGTGCAAATTACTACTTTAACTTAAAGGGTAAAGAATAGTCGATAAGGGAGCGCGTAGATAACGGTATCTAATCTATTGATAATAAATAATGGGAACACATGGCATAGACCAGTTCAGTGATTCCTTCCACGAAGTCCACCATTTACTTTCAGGGAATGTTCCGAGTAAGAAATTTCTCGATTTGGCTTTAAAGAGACTTGTTTCGATGTTTCTCACGAACGATTAAAGAGACGGAAGAAACTAGGAAGGAACTCATGGTTAGACACAGGGGTCAAATCTCGTTGGCCATTTCAACAGAAGACTGATCTCTTAAAGATCGTTTAAGCGTGGATGGTAGAATTAAAGATCAACAGCCAGAAGACGCAGCAGGCGAGCAGTCCGATCAATAGAACAGAATATAGAGCATAGTAAAAGTAGAAAGAGGAGGAGGATGAAAAGTTTGGAAGGAAGAATGCCAGGCATTCCTTGCCGCTATCGGAGCACGTCCACTGCCTCGTTGTTGAATTGCCTCGTAGGAAAGATTGCTCCTAGCTACTAAATTCCGTTTAAGATGTCTCGCAGTTGTCTAGAAAATAACATAAAAAATAGACAAAAACCACGTAGAATACCTTTAGAAAGTTTCGCGGGCCACCCGAGAGATTAACTTCACCCTCCCATTCCTAGACCTGACACCTGAAAAATTTCAAGTAAAATCGAACCAGATAATTCATTTCAATGTGGCGCGTTAATGCTCTAGTTGCACATTAAATTATATCTTTTCTATCGTTAAAAAGTGCAGGGGGACGGTAATTCCTTCAGATATGTGTTCAATTAGAAGAACTAATTTGTTCGCGAGGGCTCCTCCTCCGGACACTCCTCCACCTCGAGGTAGGTAGGTACCTACACCTACGGTAAGAAATAGCGGCGTTCGCTCGCTAAGAATGATCGGTAAAAGGCGTGATCCCATAAAATCTAACTAGAGCTCGCAGTGCTGCTCCTGCGGTTGACTTATGCCGCGTCTCGTTAAACGCCATCGTAGATCGATGGAACGGTCAGTAGTTTCGTTCGTTTACTTGTACTCCTTACCGCACTCCATATATACTGGATCTATACCAGGAGAACCAGTGTGTTGCAATCAGCACGGTGAAAAGGTTTCGATGTTACTTACCTGCGTAGCCAGATCGACGTAGTCCTGACTACGCTCGTATAGATCCTCAATGAATTCTATACGGTGTGATTTCCGTGATATCGTGTCAATCGAAGAAATCGGCTTGACGTCGCACGAGAAATCAGGCTTTACAAGAAACTAAAGTATATAATCCTATACAGTCACTAATAAAATAGGTAATAATTGAAAATCCAAGTTGTTTGCTGTATTTTGGCATGGCGTCCACTATCATTATTGGCATCATCATCACCATCGTCATCCTCGATCTCTTCGACTCACCGTAAATACATTGTAAATGGACGGAAAGCGGAGCGATTTCTTGGTCGAACGAGCAATAACACTCGTCGGCATAGAAGAGGACATTCATAATTTGAGAGTGAAACGAGTATTGAGAATGGGGTAGCCATATATGCTGCTATAGCTAAAGCCATACGCGTGTACGCGAACTCATCGCAATCGCGAGAACTCGCACGGAGAGTCTCGCGCGAGAGTTAATAAGGAGAATATCATTAAATGTATTTATATACACCTACTAGTGCATTCAGGTCTAGCGGCTATCTCCTCTGTGGCTCTTGATTGTAATGCCATAAGCCGACCCGATTAAAATCACCGATACAGGACTCTGTAAAGCATAAAATATAACGCGGCCGAGACATTCTAGTGGTCAGTTCGAGGACCGAGTGGGCGTTCACGTATGATTGCTATGAGTTTATGCTCCCACTGGCTCTCCGTGCTCCGCGTGTAACGAGCGCTCCCATGTTGACTATGTTGCCTCGGCAGAGTCCACGCTGAAAAACGTATACTCGAACTAACGGATGGTATGCTGCTTCTATTTTACCGGTTATACCCGACTCGTTACCCGCCGCAATACCGGTGATCTTGGCTAACTATGCAAGATCGCTGGCTTGCGATCCAAAGTAGCCACTTTCCGCCGCGAGGCTCCACCACGTCCAATTTTCGTGAAGGAGCGCCGCGGCGTCCGATCGGCGAATGCGCCGCTACTGGTTCGTGTTGCTGCTGCTACTAATGCTAGTATATATTCGATCTACTAGTGGCTCGATGTCAGAGCCGTTGCTATTCCTAGTAGAGTAAGTACTTTACCAATTAGCCATCCAGTAAAGTTTTGCAGGTGAGAGGAATATCTGGCTGCGGATGTTCGATATATACGGTAATCGTTGTAAAATCGTCTGTATGCCATCTTCAGCTCCAATTAGTACACGTGGAACGTTATTTTCGTTATCGGTCGATCGACCGAACTCACCTTGAAAAGTATACTTTTGTTTCAGGCACGGCAAATCGGAGGGGAACCCGTTCTGATAATTTGAACGTAACGTCACTGCGCCGAAGCAGAGGTGAGTGAGACTCCTTGGTAGCACGCTTCTCAACTGTCATTAAAACTTATGAGGTAATCAGGTGATTTTTAAGCGTTCCCTATCGGGCGACATCAGACGGAGCTAAAAAGGTCCATAAACGAGGCTTGATAATGGCCGGATTATCATAGGAATTATAGCGAAGGTTCGAAGCCATTGGCTGTCAGCGCAACTAGACGCTTCTCGACATACCTTAGCTCGTGTTCGCCAACCAATCACACCAAGAAAACGGATAAGGATTCCTCCGCGTGCAATTAGTTTACGCGAACCACTAGACCAGACACAAACATCACTGCCGCACTATCATTATAGCCATCACTGCCATCAACCCTTCAACTTGAAGATTCTCCAATGCCATTTTATTAAACACATTATTTGACGATACATAGACCACTTTTTAATAGTTCTCCTTATACGCCACGCAATAAGGTCCTGCGAAGCAATGCTATTTGTTCTAGAGTCATTAACAATCCTTCATGATTTTAATCTCACTCTATCTTTAACTTATATACCGATCTTTATTCGCTAGACGAAACCCACGAAATTTATTAGCATAAATGCGTAAGTGTTGGTGCACGACCGTTTTATTCCAATTTCCGGGAAGGACTTGAGCCACGTGATTCCACGTGATCCTGCCGAGCCTCGATTCTATCGGATTCCACCCGATTCGATCAGATGCGATTGAATGCAATCCTATCCCGGGGATCGAACATCTCTGTGACGCAGACATCTTCGACAATTCAATAAAGCATTTCTTCGTTCCGTTGCTCGATGCCAGTCCGAACTCACCGAGTTCCTACATGTTCGACATCGAGATCTCATGGCATAGCTTACGTGCAGTTCTGTTCTAGTGAGAAGATCATCAATCATCATTAGCGGTCGACGCTTCTCTCCACTTCTCTCGACTTCTCTCTTCACGTTGCCTTCTCGACACAACGGGCTCCCTCGGATCGTTTAAGCTCCTCTCACACCGATCTTGACGAGCCCTATGTAGGTATATCTATAGTCTCGAAATCTTTCAAAGGGCATACGTTGCGGTTGCTTCCTCGCTAGAGCAAAGCGCATCGTTAGACCATGAGTTACGGTAATACAATGTGACGTGTATTTATGAAACGTGCAGCTCCCGTGAACCTGTTGAAATAATTTATCGTCCTTGAAAATAATCGCGAGAAAAACAACGGTTATTGCTACTCCTGGGATCAAAGTCGACGAAGCTTCTTTCCTTCGGCAACAGTTTCATCGCATAAATACGTCACAAGATAGGTCTCAATGTCCAACAGCTGCTCTATGTTCAGCGTGCCTGATAAAACATAGGTGGGTCGTACTGCAAGCGGAAAGAAATAAGAACAAGACTTTTACAATCCTTCCTAAGTGACCGAGATGACCTTATATCTTCTGGGTACATTGAAGGTGTAGAGTCGGCCAGTTTTTTGGTTCTTCTTCAGGAACAACCCGGGAAAATGTCAGAGAAGAACAAATTGTCTTTCATCCGTATAAAAATGATCAGATTCGAACCTCCACAATTTTGCAGCACATTCCCTGTTCACCCTTCGTGTGCACGCCTCCGTAGAATGATATACAGTGCACACTGGGTCGAATTGACCCTAAGCAATTTTCAAATCAATATAGCTCGAAAACTATACATTTTTTCGGATAAAATATAAAGATACTTTTTGAAGCTAAAGAGTCATATTGTAACCTAGTATTATTACTTGTTAGGAAAAAATAATTAAGGGGGTATTCACTCAAATAATGCGAAAAAATAGGTAATTTTCAGGATTTTTTTCTGGTGAAAAAAATTACAACGTGCATGTTTTTAATTTATATTTATTAGCCTTTTAATGAGCTTTATCTAAAAAATCAATGGAAAAAATGGCGGAGTTATCCCTGTTCAACCCGGACTAGATTCAGTGGTCCTGTGATGATAGTCCAAGTGATTCCATCCTTCGTGTTGATCCGAAATGAAGAACAATTTTTTTTAAGATTCAGGAAGGTTGTCACAATATCTGGAGCTACATTCATTTAAATAAAACCACGTGAAAAAAAATGTCGACTGAAAAAAATATTTTCAATTTCTCACTAATTTTTTAAACTTTAATCTGTTAAAAAACATCGCCTTTTTTATGGATTGTCCTAAAAATAGGTAAAGCTGAAGAGAATTTATATTCGAATCGAACGAACAATAATTCAATTGAATCGGTGCATTAGTTTTCAAGATATCGTCTGGACCAGTTAAAAAAAAAGTAGTTTTGAGATAAACGCGTTTAAAGTTTTCAACAGGGTCTTCTGGCCATTACAATTTAATTTTGTTACTTACGTTTAATCTGCATAACTTCCACGTTTTTCACATTTTCGTAAAAACTCTTTCACAAACCTATTCTAGAAAGATCATAAAAAAATAATATGCAAAAAATTCGATTTTTTCGCCCTCAAACAAGCGAATACCCCCTTAAAGAGGCGAAAATGATGCTTGAAGTTGACCTTCGTTCAAAAAATTATTTCGGGTAGAAGAAAATTTCCGGGTCAAAACGACCCTGTGTGCAAACAGAGGGTTAAAACTCTTAAAAATTCTGAATTGAATGGTACAATAAAATGCTTAAGCAGAACTGGCATCTCCGACGAGAGACATCTCAGGGATGTATGTATGCATGCTAATGCTAATGCCATTAATTATGCAATTAATTACCACCTAATTAGCAGGATTTTCTCATTGGCCTCCCTTAACCTCACCGCTCTTCTCCCTTGTCCCCTTTATTCCTTTCTATTCTACAGTCTTATAGTCGCCCCGTAAACGACTCGTGAGTTCCTCGTCTTCTAGTAGTTCTCCTGCTCTCGATTATAACGCCCTTTCTTCCTTGCGCCGCATCCTCGGCCTAACGGTGGACACGCGAGCATCTCCTTACGCGACTGCATACCAATCTACCTACCTACCTGACTACCTGCTTAATTCTTTTGCTGGCATTTTACTCATCTTTCCCTATACGGTGATAAAGTCTGATTCAAATTGGCAAGTATTCAGTAGACAAACCACGTAGGTGGCCCACGTCCATAGTCGCACAAAACTGTGTAGCTGCCATTGCTAGAGCAATGTTTAGCATTGGAATAATAAATTCTATATAGTAGCAATATGACTAGAATTCTAGTAAGATTTACAAAGTAAATTAGTAAGAATTATAATCGAATGTTAAATCTTGACAGAATTGTTGTCATTGCTTGTTGTTGTCCAAATATTAACCATTGCTCCAGTAATCGCGACTACACATTTCTCTGCATATGCAATATATACATGGCTTTTATGAAGAGAACTCCCTGTATATATAGCTATTTGTCATATCTAGAAGCTCGCTTGTGCCTAACACCTATATTATATGTGCTTAAACAGAATGCAATAAATCATGTCATTACAGATTAATAAGTAGTTTTCTTGTTCGATATCAAGAACAGTTCTTTATAAGTGCTCATCCCTATTCACTGCGTGCATACGCACACAGATCCCATATCCAAGCATGTATTTCAGTGTTCGTGCAAACAAAGAGTTCAACAAAAAACGCCGTCCAGCAAAATTGGTGGCGCTGATAAAATGCACATGTGCAGCAATACATGCTTAGATATTGGATCTGTGTTCGTATACGCTCATAGCCAATAGACGTGGAGATAAATTATGAAAATTTTTTAGAGCAGTTTTAATGGGTTTCTTTTTTGTTTATCAGTCAGGGTTTCAACTTTATCGGAATAATAAAAGCGTTCATGTCGGAGGAGATTCTAGAAGCAAATTGCAACTATTACGACATTCTTTTCTTTCAGAAGGGTTCGGAAAGGAAACACGAGAAAAATAAATTGAGTCTACGGCAGGTAGAAGCTGTGGAATTCTAGAAACGGGCTGAGCCAGTGCAAGTGAATCTTCTCCGTGGTCAGGTGATTCCGTGGGTGTAACGACCACGTAGATCGTCTTAATCGTTTAGGGTTACGTCGCAAAAATGAAAATAATGCATCTACATTCACATATCCTCTAGAATAACAGTGTTTCCTCGAAAGCCGTATACATTCGACCTATACAGCATCAAGGAGTTTGAATAGTTTTTAATGGACGACGCACATAACTGATGTACATTGACCGATAAGGATATATTTTCTAAATAAAAAATGGTCTCATACATATCTATATATAAGAAAGAATATAGGCGTTACAGATTTAGAGGATCGTTGAATAAACCTTAGAGAAGTTTACGAGTTGTCATTGACAAAAGTAAAATGACGAATTGTGTAAGAGCAGCAGATAGAGTTCCTCGTAAATAAAGCTGTGCGCTCTATACCTCTGAACTTTCTTTTCCATTGATATAACGCGCATCACAATTTTGATCGTTATCACGGGTTTAATGACGGCATTTCGTCGACGTGTAGCCTTGTCTCCAACCGTAAATCGAATGATTCAGTTGTGCAAGATGTCAGAAACGAATGCGTCTCCGATGCGCGGTATATTATACATATTTCCAGGTGTGTACGGTGTACATATATGGAAAATTGTAAAACTTGCAGAGAGAAGTTGAAGGCGTGATCGTCGTCTATTCGTGCGGATGCTTCTTATGAACCGATCTACTTTCGGCCAATCCGCGTCTCCTTTTGGGCCTTTTTCACATCCACGGCCTGTTTTGCCCCGCGGCGACAGATTGAATAATTACTTTGAAACGAATTTGATATACCTCGAGTGGCGCGTTGCCTATTAAAAGTGCCTTTAAAGGCCGCATTCAGCCAGCTAATAAGTTATTTTAGCCGATCAGTCCACGGGAAACGATGGGAGGATGCTGAGTAGATGAGAAAAATCATAAAATCTGATATGTGCACAGTCCATTCCTCTAAAATAAAAAATATAAACGATAGGGGCTGCTTTCTCCAGCATAGGTTAGTTTTATCGCACGATTAGAATTATTAGTAAGTCGAGTTTAATTCGAAAGCGACTTCAGAACGATCGTCTGGCGTGGAGAGTATAGTGTGTCACAATCAAACAATGTACACACCAGCGACTGCAAACGATCACTATAGTTATAAGCAATCCCAACGACAACAGTAGGTGGTACACGTGTGTCCGCTAAAAGCATTTTGCCGCACGATGAGCCCCGCGAATAATAATTGATGGCATGTCCAGATGTCATTAATATCCGAAGCGAGCACAATAATTCAATACACGCAACTACGTTTGGATCGACGCTCGACTTCGGTCGGGGGTAAAATCGGCCCGCTCTTGGAAACGACGTAACGTATAAATTAGTACCCGATGTGTACGGCAAGACGAATACCCTTATTACAAGCTGAGTTATTCCCGAGGCCCCTCATTCGAGTCCAGTTCGATTTCAAATGTTTATTTAGTTACGTTTCTTTGATTACCGATCCGAGAATACAGTGCCATACATCAGCCAACACGAATGTGTCCAGCTGTGCGTCGTTCCTTCACCTGCTCGACTTCAACTCAGCCGCTATTTTCTCGGAGCACGTCGTCGCCGTGATTAGTCGCTTATCGGCAAATCATGAAATCGCATGATCTTCATCATGGCGCTCGTCATCGAGCGACGAACCTAACCTCAATCTCAAACGCTCCGATATACATAATGAACAGAATTGCTAATCGTCATGATAGGCATTCGAAAAAGCGTACCCACTTGAATTCCACGAAATTATCCGAGGCATTGGCGTACTTCGTGATGGTCGTACTTAATAAAGTCAAGTGACACGTTCGCTCGATGAGAACTGGCTATGCAGCAGTTAAGATACCGATCGACCGTTTATGGATTTTTCTCAAAGCATCGACTTGGTCTCTATGGGTCCCTATTCTAGTTCCATCCTTATTGTAGGCTCTTTAATTAAGCTTCTTTACGATTTCGATGCCTGCGTTTCTGGATCGGTTTTCCAACGAGGACACTAAGTAACCATAATGCTGCTCGTAAGACTCGTTTGCCATTCTGACTGGAATACCGCTTCGGTACTCTTTTCCATTTATCTTACTTGGCTACGTGCATACGTCTACCATTGATATATCTGTACTTGCTTTTATATTTCATGCAATTATCCTCCAGCTAAAAAAATCTCTCTTTCTCGCTCCTAGTGATTTTCTGTCTCTCTCTCTCTCTCTTAGTGGTACGGTAATCCTCATCTGTCCATCTGAAAACGCTTATCGTGAAGCCTCTCTGCACTCTTGTGGCCGGTAATTTACAGCCGTCGTCTAAGCCTACGGCTCGAAGTGATTACAAGTTATTTAGCAAATTTAATGCTATCCATTCATGCGTGCTTATTGATTATCCGAGCAAATCTGCCTGGTTCTCTGGCATGCCTACGAACTAAAAGGCAACGTAAATCGGTGCTATCTGATATCGTTGACGTGGTCGAGCTAAATCTAAGTAGAATTGAAAAATAGTCTTAAGGGAAGTTGGACGTCGGCGGTAATCGAAATCATGCAAAATTAGTAATAAGTTCTGGTTTGATTCTTTTTGGGTCTGATATCACTTTTTTCGGCAGTGCGACAAAAGGATTTATAAGTTCTGGCAATTCTGTTTCAGTCCGAAACATGTAACAAATAAGCCTTGATCCGGGCGAAAAGGACGAAATCAGACTCATCAGTACCGAAGAAGCGTAGTTTTCTTTGGTATTAAAATAGCGAAATGAAGCCAATTTAGGGCCTGTGTGAAACTTGTGATCGCCCAGTAAGATGACTATTCGATTTTAATAATACCGCGTTGTACCCTTTTTGGGTAATGATTGGCATGACATAATTTTTTTTCTTTTTTATCAAGTTTGTTCATAGAATCGAAGTCACGTACAATGAACAATCGCGTGCCACTGGACAATTATCAGACACTCTTTGAAATCGCGGTTGTTGAGAGAGCCGAATGAGTGTGTAACAAAATTGTGAGTGCAAAACACGCGGCCTCGAAGTTACAGTAAGTATTCGTATAATGGAGTGCTTCGTATATCGCTCGTATTTTGCCACGGGGGAAATATTTAAAAGCCATTAAGGGTAAAACAGGGGTTCTCAACGTGAATATCGACTCTAAACATGGTCCAAGAAATTCTTAGATAAGTAGCGGTATTATATTTCCATACTTATTGCTACACGGAGAAAAATGTCTTACCGCGATTAGCAGCGCAATAGCTAATGTAGGTAAAGCAACAAAATTTAACAGCAATGACAATAATTCTAGTAAGATTTATCATTGCTATTGTACGTCTTACCAATTTACTTGCAAATCTTACTAGAATTCTCTTCATTGCTACTAAAATTTGTTGCTGTCCCTCTATTAACAATGGTTTAGTAATGGTAATTAACATTGTCCTCTATGTACAATGACATTCCTACAACATATTATTCCGACTGCATATTTTTATTGTTTAAACACGGCACGCAGAATTCTTTTATATATATCACGATGCATTAAAAATAAATACTGTTTTACTATTTTTTATTTAAACTAATTGCTTCATAACCTTAAATTAAGCTTATCAATAAAGGATAAAGACAAATATCAAGTTATGTATGTCGATACTGTAGGATTATATTTACAAGAAACAATTTTTGTTTATACTTGGCCCCTATGCCTTAGTTCCGAGAAAGAGATATTGGGTGGAGTCGCTTGGCTCTAAAATAAAGGTGTCACTTGTATCTCCTAATGCTAATTATTTCTCGCTAAAATACGTTAATTATTTCGTTTAAAGTAAATTATTCGAAGTCGGTTGAGCACTGCACGAATCTTTACGCGTACCTTGTATATCCAATTCCTATAGGCAATTAGATTTATTATCGCAGACTCGTAGAAAAACGTTGTAATGCTAAAATATAAAAGTTCACAGTAATAATTCTGTGTTTACTACAATAAAAATGTTCATTCCGTATAATTCCTTCACCATTACGCAAATAGCAGTCATAAAGAAATTGAACGTATTTAGATTTCTGGAAGAAATGTCGGTGCATTCATTTCAGGAAAATACAGAAGAAAGAAACGACAATTTTATTGGCTCTAGAGGTAGACAGACAAATAAATAAACATCTAACCATAAGCAGTACCACGTTCGAGCGATCGTAGCACGGAGCAGGCCCATTTCATAATAATTACCTCAAAGTAGTCATCCGGCAGACCCCGCTGCAATGCCAAAGCCCGTTCTCTATATAAGGATGCCTTATTAAGAAGGCTATCATTAACTAGGCTATCACGCCTATTACAGCCAACTGACCACCACTCTATATCATTCCTTTTTCGATATTGATAATGAATATTTAATTCCGCACTCTTAATTGGATATCGATCGGCCTGTCGCATCGCGCCATTTTCCTTCATCATAAGATGCGCAAAATAAAAAAAAGACAGGAAAGTATAAAGCTCATAGTGTTGCTTTAACGTAGATACCTGGGCAGTTATGTACTCACGTAGATGCCGAGCAGTAGGGAGTCCAAGCAGTTAAAAGGACGTACGCAAGGTGAGGTTATTTTTTGAGATCCTCCGAGCAGAGTCGCTAGGCTGGGCTCTTGATCGATGACACTACTCCCGGGAAAGCATAGATAGACATATTTATGCGAAAATGTTTCTTTCCGTGGGTCAGGAGAGTCTGTCATGCTCAGCGGGACGCGCATTCAACCGTGAGTCGAGATCACCGAGCTTCTGCTTAACATTATACCTACCTACAACCGTCTCGTTTGGTAAGTTGACTCTCTGAATGGTTTGCGCTATAGCGCGAGGTCATGCTGGAAAAAGGTGGAAAGCCATAAAACCGTGATGTAGTACAGCCCTGCAGCACGGGGGCGTGATATCTATCGGGTAATTCTTTCGAGACGAAACGCGCGAGTAACTGCCACGGACACTACCTGTTACGATTTTATATATACTCACACGACATGAAATACGCTATATAGCTAGAAGCGTTACCTCGTTCGATGGGTAGGGGCGATCTATGAGTGAAATACCGCGATCTGTTTTATCGCGCGATAAATTTAATACCGCTCTTTCAGAAACCGCGTCAGCGATTACGATTTATGCTCGATTTGCCTATGCCACCCTACATACCTACGGCTCCGTGCCTCGCTCTACACACGGTACTGTATATGCTCCAAATACCTATTATGCCTGATACATATAATACATGCTGGTAAGGATCCCCAATGCTCTACTAACGGTGTACACTGTATATACTTGAACCTGTCCTTGTATCGTATTTAACACTGTCTGATCTCTCTGATCTCTTTGATCTCTCGGATCAATGTACCTAGGTAATGGCTGATCTTTCCTTACTCCTCCGAATTCCGGGTTACTTCCTACTGCATCTTGTATGATCAGCAGAGATCGTGCGCTCCGATCGGGCAGGGATGAATCAACCCGCCGAACCGGCCTTCGAAAGCGATACAGAACGAGCGGCCATAGTGGAATCATTCCGATTCCGCGCGTAGCTTCAATTAGTCGGCAATAACAATGCAATAAAATTTAATGCCCCGTCGACAGTCAATCAGTGGAAGACTTCGGATTTGACCTCGGACAGCCGACCGGACGGACATCCATAATGCATCGGTTTTCTTCGCTTAATTGGATCGTCGACAGATCGATGTTTCAACGATCCTATGATCTCTACAATCCCTACGATTCCTGCGATCTTCCTTCCTCCGGGTTCTGTGTCTACGAAGCGATCGACGCCCATTAGAATCGATCGTCCTTCTTGGGATCACATGTCCGGTATCTGTTTTACCGGCAGTCGGTTAAGAATTTCTCTATTCAGAGCAACGCATCTCACTTCTTTTTACTATCATTGAAAGCACAATAATAATAATTGCAATAAGGAAAGATTATCCCCAATAGATACGGAAAACAACGGAGGTGTCGGTGATGCTGTCAGAAGCAATGATGTCGCCTGTATAAAATATTCGCCGAGAATGTATGCTGTGGAAATTCACACGAAAAAGTAAAGCGAGAAAGAATAAACAATTTATAAATTAAGTGAATCTACTTTATTCGCTGCTTGTGTACGCATATACGCATATGTATAATAGTTTTTGGGAAGCTGTTATACTTGAAATTATCTCAGCTGTATTTAATAAGTAGAATGGCCTCAGGCCGCGCGTGTCTAATGCGCGTTGGAATAATTTACAATTTCAAAAAAGTGAAAGCAACTCATATTTTAGAATTAGCGAGTTCGCATGGCTCAAAGGTCGTTCACCGTTAGCATTAGCTTCCTAATCCTCTTAAGCGCAGAAGACCATAGGACAGAATCTCAGCGACAGGCGAGACGGAGTTTGTCATAATTATTAGCGTAAATGTCAGCAGCCCCATGAGCAAATGACGTATCGTGAATCGCATTAATTTGCAACGTTTTCCATGACATGCGAAGATTATGATTAAACTATATTCTAATCGAAATATATTTAGTATCTTTCGTATAATTAGCATCAGTTTGATAGTCCTTTATTGAAGGTACACTTATACTAATTATATCTATTACACATTAATAGATTTATGAAATAAAATTTATTTTTGCACATTAGTCGTATTCTATAAGCATTGAAATTAAGATTTATTTACATCCTTTTGTTAGACCTCGTGTCAGAATTCTATTAATAATAAAGGTGCAATTACATATTTGATCCAACAAATCGTAGCTCATTATATAGTTTTTAATCAAAAATATATTCCAATTGTTTCTCAATAAACAGTCTTCTTCTAAGTATTCAGACAGTATGAGAAGCAAGGACTGTGAAACGTTGAAAACAATATCTGTGTAAACATTCCCCACCATGCGCTTGGGTACGTAAATGTAACGCTTTAAATTGGGGTTCACTTTGAATTTATGAATGGCCAATACCTGGAATCAATCCACTCTTGTAGTTTAGCGTGATTATAGGTTTGCATTCGAGGAAGAATCTTGAGAGCGCCATCTTGTGATGTAACCAAACAAGCCTCTGGGCGTATCTCGGCGAGCGAACGGCACTCGCAAAATGTCTTTCAGATTACTCTGGAATGCAGAACTCCTAGATTTTTTCAAGGAATGAATATCAATTGACAGATCAACACGTTTTCGAATATATGAGAGTTGTCGGTAGGCGATTTGACACAAATACTTTACATCTTACGGTCTCGAACATTATATTGTATAAATAAGGTTATAAGAAATAAAAATAAGTTCGAGTAAATGAAGATTCGATCCGTGATCATCGAGTCGACATTTACTTACACAATTTCACTATTACTCTTATTCAACAATAATTGCATTCACATGCACTATGCTTATGTCTTTATTATTTATTTATATGCGTCTAAGAAAAACTGAAATATTTTCGCGACATTAGCAATGAATTTCAGAACGTACTCTATTCGCTATATGTAGAAGTGTACTTATAGAACAAATGTACAACGAGAACTTACAAATGGCGCAGACAGAATACACGCACATTTCCACATGTGCTCACTAAAGTACAGCTCCCGAGTCAAAATCGAAAACCTACTTTCAACTTACAAGTTGCGAAAACGGAAATATTTGCCACTTGTGTGCTGTGTGCAAATATTTCTGTTTTCACCACTTGCAGATTGAAAATAGGTTTTCGATTTTAACTCAGGTTTACTTGTAGCACAGCGAATAACAACAATCACATAATTTGTCGAAAAGTGACGGCTTCTAGTAACATCTACATAGAAACATAAACGTAGAAAAATAAACGATTAAACGATGGTGCATTGACTAATCAATTTTATTCCTTTTGGTTTCACTGACAAGAATTGAAAAAAGGAATAGCCCGAGCGTAATGATTAAGTCTGAAATTTGCACGACGCATTTGATCTCACGAATATTATTCATAGACGAAGTGTGGTAGGAGATTGAAATCCATTCTATCGAGTTTCAAGTGTAGAATATATTATTACGGATCGCGACATTAATAAGCGGTTATCTCTTGTATAAGACTCCGCGTGGGTGTGATCGATTGCCGGGAATATCACAAGTGGATGGACAGAAAACCAGGAGCTACTTTTCAAAGTGCTGTGTCGAAAGGTTGTCCATCTTTGGCCGGTTGTGATTTGTAGGTTACGCGAGACGCAAACACGCAGTGACGAATAACATTCTGGCAAGGTGTAGCGTGAAATGGCCTAAAAGTAAGCTGCTAGTACATTATTTGGTGTTGCCTTCAGGTACAACAATAAAATTTTATATTGAGAATGTGACCACATCAAAGTTATATATGTATGTGGAGAAATAATTTATTAATTTAAAAAAACCGATATAAACACATTCGTTTATAATTTTAATACTTTTTAACGAAACACTTTTGCATACTCTGGAGTAAATCAGTTCTTAACAATATGCAACCCATTTTCTAAGGTTAGGCTAAAGCACATATGGAACAGGAACTGATTCGGGCAGTTAAAGAATATTATATGATTTTTTTTTAATTTTGTATTTCAGCACAAATATCACATGTGGTTAAAACACTAGAATAGTAAGTGTAATTTTCGAGTCACCTTTTTTGATAGTTCTCAGTAAAGATAAGTTTTCTATTTCATTTTTGATTGTAATTACTCGCTTTTACCGTCTGAAAATTAAAAAAGGAAATTAAAGGAAAAAGCACGCAGGAGTTGGGATACCATTCCCTAAGAGCACGACGTGTGCACTCTTGAGAATTTTTTATTGCGTACTTTTGAAACACACTATCATTTACAAAAGAAAGGAATGAATAAAGCATACAACTTTACAACATTAAAAAACATTACTTTTAGACAACAAAACTTTAATATCAATCTTACTTGTAATACGCTAAAATATTATTGGTGATGAGAATTCATTAAATGATTGGTTATTTTCACAGACACAAAAGTTATATTTGACATACGCTCGATATGGGTCGATTCAGACATCAAATAATAAACCAATATTTAAGGATCGGCAAAGAAAATCTGTTATGTCAATTAATTTTAACTAATATCTAAATATGATAATTATTAATAGTAGGTGGGAAAAATTATTTATATTTGTCATTTCAATAAAGTTGTTTTGTGCTGAGTACTCTTAGGTCACTTTACCCCCTATAGAGTCTTGATACCGGTCGATTAACATAAGTGACACTAACCCGCGAAGAATTTCACGCCAGACGGAAACACGGCTGTCTCATTCATTCAGAAAGAAGCGAATGAGAGAATATACGCGGATGGCGTCATGTGGCAAAGATGCAACGCGGGTGCACCGCAAAGAAAATACGAAAAACGTGGGAGCACTGTTGAAGCACGATGCCTTGATACAAGAAACTTAGAAATGGCATGTATTCGAGGAGAGTCAGTGTAGTGCCCAATTAGAAGGAATCCGACGCTTGCAAGGGATGGCAGTCTCACGCTGCCATGGATTCGTATGCGAGTCGCGTGTCCCCTGTCCGATTGATGCACCAGCTCTTCTTAGGCTCCGTTCACAATCGACGAGACTTTAATCGCTACGTTTCTAATCTCAATGATTTCCTACTGCTGGCCAGTCAGATGGATTTTTTGTCTGTAAAATAAACTTTACCTTCAACTCACGTTCATGGATAGATTTGATTTTAGTAGCCAGTTACTAGTAATAGAGAACCACTGTATAGATCCACTCAAAGGGATGCAAGTAGTATTATTCTCCCATGCAAGCTTTAAATCATATCGTTCGATATGCCCAGTAAACAATAGGTACATCGAGCGCAGGCCGATCTTCTTTTTGGTCGCGCGAGTTCGCAAAAATAGCTACGGTAAGGCACGGTATAGACAATAGGGCCCATGGATTATTTTCCTGGAGCCCGGTGGCGCCGCGGTAGCATGCGCGGGTGGGCCGGGAGCGTGTTCATTACGCTGACATGCGAGAGCCACACACGGTAGGCTCACACGCCGGGCATTGTTCGGGCTGCGTTCGTACTCTTAAATATTGGGCCTTCGCAGACTCTTGTTGCTCTTTGGGGGAAGTAGAAGCTTGTTTGCTCTCTCGATACGTACCTGCTTTGTAGGTTGCACTCGATAGGACCCACAGTACTCACGTGCATACATATGTATACGCACGGACGCATCGATGCTCGTAGAGAAATTCATACGCATAACGTACGTATATGTACGCAGAGGAGCATACGAGAAAGTATTTTAAATACTGTACACAGCTCTTATACGGCCTGTAGATTATGGCGCCATTACGACGTTATACTGCCTTGCGCGTGTTGCCCTCTACAATAAGAATTGTTATTCGAGATCCGTGCGGATAATATCTTCATCATTCACCTTTCATCGCTTAATATCGCCACGTAGATATCAACAGGCAGGTACATTAATCTATCTTGATATCTTCATTCGCATGAAGCTATAAAACGGCACGAATATCGGAAGCTTCGTTAAATTTCGGAAAGACTTCGGATACTTTTGGAATGCACGATCCCCACTCCTGGACACTGGCAGTCGGAAGACGAGTTAGTAGCGGGGCCACTTTATCAAGCAGCAATAAGAAGAGGGTGCTGCCACCATCTCAGAACGCAAGAACCAAGTTCCTGAGTAATTGCTTGAATGAGCCGAGAGAATGAGAGAGTGAGGGAGGCTGACGCCGAGCGGATCTGTTCACGAGAGGAAGACTCATGTCGGCCTCCTGTAGTTTGAAAATTTCAAATGGAGGCAGAGATCCACGGAATTTTAAGTGTACTTAATTAAATCATTCTCTCAGATTATAAACCGCCTACTTTAATTAGAACGGCATTCGACTATTCGACCGAATGATAAGGTGATAGTGAGGAGCGGTAACATCTCCGATCCTTGATTACTCTCCTACCTGAGAATCCTCGACATAGAAAGACCAGATCTGTTGGCGATTCTTGGAAATCACGTAGGCACACGAGTGCTCTTAACGTGCTCGCACGAATGGCTCATACGTCAGCGAAGCAATTCAATTATTGCCACACTGACTGAGTTGTAATTTAACTGGAAGTTTTCAGATGGCAATGGACTTTATCGTCGCATTCGTTGCTCCTCTCGGTCTGATGATTGCGACTTTATTTCTGCCTGCATAAATGCTTGAAATTGTTTCCCGTCAATAAAGAAAACGATGGCTATCTGCTTACGCGACAGTAAAGTACAATTTAGTTATCCGACAACCAGTCGGAGTAATATTGAATGAGAATCAGCTGACCGAAAGGCAACGCGAAATACGTCGACTATCCTTGCTATCGGTGCAAGTAGTTTTGAACTTTCGACGTGCCTGGGTGGATGAAATAGTACTACTCGAGTCTCCGTGACAGAACCCATCTGGGCCGCCTTCAGTTTCAATTTACAATGCGTTTACTCTCTCCTTCTTTCTCACTCTTTTACATTCCTCTCCCGGGACTCCACCTCCTACACTTGAATCGTGAAACCTAGTACTCGGCGGGTTTCTGTAAAAAGCAAACTCTATGCAAACCATGCTAACTCTGGAAGCGAGACTTGCTAAACCAAATCTAAATGGCATTATGTCTATCTTACATACTTAACCGTTAGTTTCCGTTACTATTTTACTTTTGATCTCCTGTTTAATGGCCACGCTTGATCTTAGACCTCTTGGACGCCGTGTACCAAGTCACACGTCGTTCCTTCGAACGGTATAGAAAATTGATAGATTGCTGAGGATACTTAGACGTAGGCGCACAGTGTTCTGCCTCATCGATAATGCGCAACTGTTTTTAACGATATTTTATCCTTTGTCGAAGTTTGAGTAGTCGTGTGAGTTCTGACCGCACCTTAACAGGAGCACCCTGGAATACGTGTGGGTACGAATGCACCGTCGGTATGCGTTATACATGTTATAATTCACCTGGAGAAGCCATAACTCACAACACGGCTCTCGGCTTCTTCGGTAGACAGTCGGGCTATGGGCGGAGTTAGCAATGGTTTCTTCCTCATATTTATTGCATTCGATACCTCGCGCACTAAACCACGCTTTACATGACCTTCACTGATCTCACGGTTTCCCTCGGCTCGACGCGATTTGTGTCTTTCGACCAAGGAGCGTCCCTTGCACACTTGGACGTTCCGACATGCCACCAGGTTTCCTTGTACTAGGTTCCTTACTGCGGATTCTTGGATAAAACATGATCAGCAGCCACACTCGGCATCGGATGAGAGCTTCCAATGCGTGGAAGATGACTCCGGCGTATCTATGTCATGCCGAGTTAGTGATGATTCGCGAAAATTTGCACTCTGCAGGCGTGTCCAAGTACTATTGCAAGGAATGATCTTTCTGCCTTCCGGGAGTCAAAGACAACTAGGAAGGCGGGAGTCTGAAGGTTATCAGATCGGAACGCTTCTCGGTAGACCACCGTGGCGTATCGATCAATTACACGACAGCCGTATAAGGCAATTATTAAATCACGCAAACACGTCGTACGTATCGGTAACAAGCGATCTCGTGTCACTGCTCGAGTCACTCAAGATCGAGTTACCCATACGACGTCCGGGATCTGAGAAGCGGTTATTGTCCGGTATAAGATTGGTATACTGGGGTCGTGACATCGATTGCACATTCAGAGGACTCCCGTAAACCATAAGAAAGTAACTCCTGAAAGTGGGACCGATCTTTTGATCAGATCGTAGGTACCCATCATCTCTCTTCTTGTGATGTACGAGAGATCATGTTAGTCAAAGAAGTCAAAGGTCATAAGTCAAACTACACAGCATCGGCAGGTAGGTAAATCGTTAAGAGGAGCCACCAAATCTTAGGGTTTGAAACGATCGTCGTGGAACGTTAGATATAGGTAGGCAAGTATATCATGAAACCGAAGCAGGTTCACGATGAGGAATCACAGCCTATTCAAAAGGCCGTCTCCTCGAGCCAATTCATAATTTCTTTCTTTCGATGAAGTCGGGTGCGCCGCGAATGCGATACGAGATTTATAGCGGCCAGGGCACCAACTGTAGGTAGATGCATAGGATTGCAGGCCGTTATAGCTATGCGGTAGCAGAGATTTCGCACCATTAGCCGTGGCGAACCGTGTCGTGTCTCTTTCATGTCTATGGAGTAGGACGGATTTGAAATTACAATTTCCCGCGTCCCTGTCGCCGAGCAAATACGGTGGCACGATTGTTATGATCGTCGTTCGCCGATCCCTAATACGGCATTAGGCCCCGCCGCACAACTATTGTCCAATTAATGTCAGCGCGCGGATGCTCGGCATCTTACGTTTATTTATTTATACGGGCGCTCGATCGCTGAAATGAAAACTTCAAGGAATTTCCCATATTCCAACGTTGACTCGTCTTCCCGACGTGGTTCCGTTTTCCTATTACGAGAAACTACCGGATTCGTCGTCGTCCGGAATTTCGATCAAGAATAACGGGAAATTCATGGCGATCATGCTCGCCATTCCAAGGATTTGTTATTCTCGTTCTCCGCATCAAGGTAATCGCCAAATTGAATCTTTGAATATGACGGAATATGAGTTTTATTCGATGCTACAGAACATATCTGCACCGGCTTTTAGCGGAAGCTCCGACTCTTCTAGGATCCAAGATCGAAGATCGAAGATCGAAGATCCAATATCATGTGGTAGTTTTCTCGATCGTTCGTTTACGGTATCGCGTTTCCAAGGCGGCGATTATGTCCTCAATGTCCCATCTTGGGACAAATTCACCGCCTCCGTCGGGTCGATAGGTAATCTTTAATTCATCGTCCTCGCGATCGTCTCACGATCAGCATGCTGCGGTCCCCGGCAGCGAACTAGAATGATCGGCAACGATCTACATATGCTGGGAACTACCCAATGACTGCATGCGTTACGTATCGCTGGATCTTAGAACTGGGTACCGTCGCGCATCCGTCATTCCAGTTGTCGATCGACGATAGTAGTATACCTGCAATCTCGATCCTCAATCTTCATAATTATAATTAGACACGTGATTGCGGTTCTCGAGAACTCTGCCATTCATTTTTTAAGGAATTCTCTTCCTGAGATGCAAGTATTGACTTATACTTGTATTCGAATGATCTCATCATGATAGGGAACTAATTATTGAAATTTATAATTATCCAGTCATGATGTTTACTAACAATCACTATAAAGGTGCGTAACGCGAGTAGACAATTGTTTTCCCAATAGCTCATATACTTTGAAATAAGTGTTTGAATGATATACGTTTCAAGTGGGTTTTATGGTGCGATGTAAATCATTGATTATAGGTATGTACATATATTGAACGCCAACGTTTCCAGGTGCACAAAATCGAGCGTATTACAGTTGTTTGGTTTGAATATTATCTTGAACAGATTTCGATTTTTCCATGTATTATGCCAACGAATTATGCCCTATTAAAAATATAGGTATATGCTTGTGTCTTTGTAGTTACACTAAGAATTGCAATATTATATGAAAGAGTATAACAATTAGACGATACTTAAGTAATACGCATTTGCATATCAAAACTTTTTGTTATTCTGTGTTTAATTTTATATTATATGTTGCATTTAGTAGATTGTAAGTTTTAAGATTTGGAATGCATTGTACTGAGTATTATTAGTACAAGGCAATATAATATACTTGATGTCCATTGAATGTTTTTATGACGTAGAATGATACGGTGTCCACAAAATATCAACAAAAATATTTGTCCTATGTGAATTTTATTTCTTACGAATGTTTCCATAAACACGAATACAACTGTAACCAACAACAGATACACTTATTTCTAATTACAAACTGTAGTTTTGATTAAGAATCTATCTTTAATATCGATTTAAGGGAATACGTTTAGAATATGTTTCGTAAGTCCAGCTCTAGTCGCTCCATTCGGACTGTTCCATATTTTTGATTGTTAAAAGTTTGTCAAGAGATTTGTTTTACACCTGATAGTTGATTTTGCTATTTGTGCAATTTAGAATGACCATTCCTATGCTCAAGCTGGACTTGTGACACCTATTCTAGACGTATGCCATACCATTGCCATACTAAACATTTATTACATGGGAAGGTTTGCACTAGATGAAAACTTTAAAATTTATATTGTACATTTAATTTGGTTGTAAATCATGCCGATCAGTATTTTCAATTACATCATTATTATTTTCAAAGAAATGCAGCAGAAGTAACTGACAGACCACTTAGTCTTCCTCATATATGCAAATGTAGAACAGATTCCTTTTTTGAGATGAAATTTCATAGTACAATTACACTGTAGTTATGGAATTTGGATATGTCACTAACATTAAATATTGACATAGTGAACCTATTGTCCCATAACTCTGGAAGTACACTTTGATTAATTAAGTCATTACTTAAAAAGTACATTATGCATGGCATACGGCATAATCTGCTTAAATCTGTTTCCCTTAGGATCATGCGTGAGGCACACAGCATGTATTGATAGTGTCTTTTTGACTATTTGTAATCAAATTTAAAGGAAAAGCGGATCCAATGTTGATATTGAAATTTGTAATTTTTATCAAATTTATGGAGAATGAAGTTTAACATATACTACAATAGTATATCTATCATTATTATAAGCACTGTGTAATCAAAATTCATTAATCTTTATAATCCATAATCTTAATACTAAGAATTAAAAAATTTTTAATATTATTGAAATTACCTATAGAATATTTCCATTTTCTGCAAAGCTTGAGACATTTGTGCAATGGCGCTTTTACGTATGTTGATTCAATTAAAAAATCGTTATAATCAGATAAGAAAAGTAGTCAACTTACATCTAATATAAGTTTGACTCTTTCTACAAAAACCTGCTTACATTTCTCACTAAATTATACTGAGTACCATTTTTTAGTAAAATGCATGACAAAATATTTATGTAAAACTTAGTATAGGAGTAACTGTAAACCAATTAGAAACCACTATTAAAATCATGTAGTATACCATTCAAAAAACAGTAGGAATAACAATTTAATAATGCAAAAAATATGCGCATAGAAAGTTCAGAAAGTTGTTGCAACACAAGAATCACGTTTAAATGTAAAAAAAAATGAATTGCTTTGACAGCTGTCAACCTTAACACCTCAATTATCAATATAAACAATTCAGTGTGAATTATTAATTATACGAAAATAAAATTCACAAAGTAGCATAGACCAATGTTAATACACATTTATACTACAAATGCATAAATATTTGTACTATGATGAATGCATAAGGCGCGACCAGTTACTCGCAGTCGTGTCTCACGGCAAACGTGTTTGCCTCTATTTTTCGAATGATGCCACGACTATATGCATTCTTTTATCACACTTTTTTTCACGAAAGGAATTCTTAAAGGAACAAATCGAACAACATCGTAAGTTACCTCCGGATAAGTAATACCTTCGCGCCATCTCTTTCTCCTGTTGAGCAGAAGGTAATATCGCGGGAGGGTGAAAAAAAGCGGCGAGAACAGTAAAGTATCGAGTGTTCGCGTTTGACTCGAGTAAACTGTATCCAAGGTACAATGTTAAACTGGTTGTACTTATTCTTGGCATACCGGGCGGTATGAGAGGTTCGTTTACGCGGGAGCTCCAGACCCATTCCTACTTGTAAGTCATGTTCCAACTAGCCAGCTAATAAAATTCAAAAGGCAATACTGCTTGGCTTTCTGCACGCTCTAAGGACATACGAACTACGAAGTTTTGTTATGCTGGAGATTAGGGTTATCGCAACCGAGCCCCGTGTGCAGTTTGTTTATCCAGTTATTTTATTGAAAATAAGTTTGCTTCCAAGCATTCGTTCTACTCTCTGGCAAGTATCCGCTGTACATTATGCTTTTTAAGAGAGCTCTGTAATCACTCGCAAAGTTGCTACACTTTTTAACGTACTGCAGTCTATTTCTTGCTATATACTTATCTCCTTTGATCAAGTTAGGTATGTCTGCAATGTTGAGGCATTTTAGTAGCTAAAACGTAGAGTTTTTTATTTATATAGAAATTATTTATTATTATTATTATTCTACAGAAATTTCTCTTCCCATGACTATAGTTGAATATGGGGAAATTATAAAATGTTCTATAAGTCCTCCCGTATGGTCTGATATGATTTAAAAAATCGTAGCATCTTTTTATACACTTAATACTATGCAAAGTACTGCAATTGAACCGCGATAAGAAACTGTACTTGAGTAATGCTATCTGTTCTTACCATCTATTACAATTGCAATTTCTTCTTATAGTTCTATTAGCTAATCGTATAATGTGTGACTTTGCGTTTGTATCGACGAACTATATAATTTCACTGGATCGAACTAATTGGTATGAAATACTTAGTAAATCAGAGATATTTTGAAACACCGGAAATGCATAGGATACTACAGGTACAGCTACTAGGTTGAAACATTCTAAAAGGGATTGTTCGAAAACTATATCTATATCTTTAATATCAAAGTGAACATTCTATCGAGTCTAGTAACACGCCGTATCGGTCCTTTTATCAGACGTGTCAATTCCAACTGTCAATGTCATGAAGGTTTTCATACTGATCTCAGTGGAACGAGCGTGGACTCCGTACTTGCCGAGGAAGTCAAGAAAAAGACACGTCAAGTATTTGATCCAGAAATTAAATGAAGCAAAATATGAAACAAATATCAAGTCTATCAAGATCGCACAATGGAAGCATTACAGACTTTTAATATTTCGAAGGAAACAGCTGTCTTGAAACTAATAACGACTGTGTACATTCCGTTTCATTATATTTCACAACCTGGATCAATCTCTTTTTACTACTCTTTCCCTTTCACAAAAACCTAAGTCCTTTGGCCCCTTTTCTATAATATGAAGAAATGCAGTTTAAAAATTCTTGCGGAACTATCAACGTGTGAAAAGTATGATCACAATGTAATGAATAAGATGGCTACGAATTAAATGAAGGTCTACGTATATAGATACAAGAAAACTGAAATATCATAAAACTTATATATCTAACTGTAACAAACTAAATGTATTTTGAAAAAAAACAATATCACACAAACGAAGTCACCCAATTAGCGCAATATCCGTGTGACGTTACATTTATATAACGAGTGTTTCCGAGTACCTTACACGATTGACTAACGACTGACAATTAGGCAAGATAATAATGACAATTAGGGAAGAAAGAAGTCAATTGGCCGAAGCTCTGGCGCGTTTACTCGCGCGTAAAGCTGCGCTGCGCCGCGAAGGCCTCAGCTCCGTTACGACGTGCGGTTTCATTACAACCGGCTCGCTTATTAATTGGCGATAGTTAATTTTAACGTTCCCAAGTAGTACGCTTCCCGTGTTACCTAGTGAACACAAACACTGGCCTGGATACTCGCATGCATTCACGTGCACGCGAGTCACACGCGCGCTCACTATTACTCAGTGCCGAGCACCTACTGCCAACTACTGACTACTACTACTGCCACTACCACCTTCCTACTACCAAGAGAACGAGCGAACACGAACCTGGAAACGTAAATTCGCGCCCCGGAGTTTCACATGAATTTTAACAAGCTCGCACTCAGAACGCTTCCACAGGCGTTCGTTACGCATGCGTGGAATAACTCGCAAGCAGTCGTCCTCTCGCATGGCCCGTTATGATTTTTCGAACAATTTTAAAAAAAGGACCGACACCGCCTGTAACTATGAGCTCTTTAAGAGCTCCATGAATTTCCTCGCAGTTTCCACGAGGAATACGTATGGCATGCCTGATGACACACGTAACAGATACCCTGGTACCTAGCTACCATACCCCATTAGCAGATCCGTCTTCTTTTGCGCAATCCTTGACTCTCATCGAACAACGAAATCACTCGAGCGTCACGCGTCATTGAGTATTGCACAGCAATAGTTAGCAGCACTCGTAAGCTCGTTCGTGCTTTTTACCAACTGTGAGTCACATATATCGCGTGCTATCTCAGCTTTGGACAGGTATGAATGGTGTTTTAATTGGCTCTATCTCTCCATGTTAACCCGCTCCTGGCATATGCTATCTGCGATGCGTGCGCGTACGTGGTACAATTCGATCGTAAAAACATCAGCTTTTTACGTATCGCTTTACAAGTCGTTAACGTATCGGCTGCAAGACTTCATTCTCGCAATTCTCGCTGGGGAATGATACTATTTGATTTCTTCGGATGGCATAAACCATGAAGCAATCTTTGATTTTTAGTGGGTTTGTCGCCATTGTATCACCAATAGGTATAATTGATCATTGTAGTAGCTTTCAGCACACGGCAACAGAGGATTGCACGTTGCACTGAACATCTGGAGCAGAGGAAGGCATCGAACGAGAAACGCTTGAATCACTCGTGTAAAAAGTCTATTTCCCACGCTAGCTTCCACGCTGTGTCTTAGAGGACAGACCGACCGACGCTAACAGGACGTGGTTAGTCAGTGGATGTGAGATCCAGATGCTCTCCTGGATCTTGAAGAACTCAAAGTAACGTTCTAGAGGAAGTGTGTAGTGTTGTTGCCTTTGGCAGAACGATGAATCCCTGCAGGATCAGCTTTTTCTATTATATATCATAGGTATCTGATAAGCAGAGCTCTGTGGAAGAATATTTGTCAGAAAGAACAAGGCATAGGAAAATATTTATGTGAACATTTTCAGTCGCATGTAATGCGCGATTTTACCTTAATCGCGTTTGTTCGAATAAAACTTAAAGATTCGCATGGTATGCGCGGAAAACATGATAGGTAGATACAATGCACGGATGCTCTCTAGATAAGACTATGTTGCTAGGAGCATATCCGGAAAAACCGGTCTGCGACACAGAATCGACAGGATCGATTCAACGGCGTGGAATCCTAGCTTTTCCCTTAGATGAGTTAGCGAATCGATAAAGAGCGAGTGAACGAATTCATCGGCATCCATTGCGGGGAAACGATGCCGACAGTCGCAATTCGCAGCGAGACGATCTACCTTGCGATTTGCCGATCGGCACGTGATCCACTCTTATTCGCATGGTCAGCGATCTTATTTCAATCCTTCATTGGCAATGATCGCTTTTTCCACGTCCGATCGATCGGCGTACGCCGCTCGCAAAGTGAGAAGAAGGTGTCCTCCATCTGAAAAAGGCGATCCCGCCTGTAGAACCATTAAAACTGCTGAGTCGCGCGTGCTCGCACGTTTAAATTTCTCTATTTCCGTGAAATACGATTCGTTAGTGGTATAAGTGTACAGCTACTAGACATCAGCCAGGTATACGAGAAGAAGTCAATTTGTAGCCAAGCCGCATCGTTACCATTCCAGGAATATTTCCTAGATCTTTACTAATTGAAATTGATTGTCGTTCCATCAAAGTCTCAATTCTATCTGATATATACTATATGAGTTTAGTTTCGGTTTTATTCATCCTCTTATTCCCATTCGCATTCCCACGCCTCCATTACAAACCGATCGTAGATACGGATATGTTAGAAATTTCCTATAACTTTATTCCTATATAAATTTTAGATTTACACATTTCTATTTATGCTTATGGTGTAACTTAAATCTAAGATCCACATGGATTTTTAGTATTTTGTGACGGTATCAATTCGAGACTCCTCGTACAATCAGTATTCTTACCGATGGTTATATTTCCACGGTACGAATCTACGTGCTTAAATTATGGGACGATGTCCAAGTCTGGACTGGATGGTGCTATAATGTTGACAGTAATTCAGAATGAAAGTCAGTACACTGGTGATACACTCTTCCCCAGAAAGTCATGAATGAGCATTATTCGCGGTCCTGTTGCAAAAAGAAAGAGAATCTGCGTGGGTTATTGTGGGCCGCGACAAGCATCGTGGCACCGTCCGTGTCACGTGATCTTCGATGTACTCTGTACGTTACTGACAGTAAAAACAACACCAGAAACGCATAACACATTGATCGGATAATACCAATAATAGTAACGAGCACTAAGCCTCTTTTTCGGTTTTATGCGCAATATACTGCTTCGTGAAATATATAAAACGTTTTAGATCATCGCATAAAAATCAAATATAAAAGCCTTTATTACGTTTTTGTGCAAGTGCAACACAGATGTTAAATGATGGGTTCAGAAAAGATAAAAATTCGAACAACCTTAATTTTTCTTTAGTTTCACATAGTGGTATGCTTGTATATCCCGCGGGATTGTCTACTCAGTTGTTCTGGACGAAGAAGAATGCCATGTTGCGTAGGCGGTGTGAATAAATGGTGCGCTATAAACGGTAGCACTAAGCAATGTCCTGTATTTCACACCGAGTGCACCCACGCTCAACTTTATCCTAGATAGGGCCAGAGAGCTTTATGCTCCTAGGAGTGCGTATTTCTGCGATATCGCGTTGGGGCAAAGCTCCCCTTTGATGTAGGACACGCACCACAGAAAAGACACCGTGGATAAGCAGTACGACGACAACGACAGCGACGGCGACGACGACGGCCATGGCCATTGTGTTTCTGCCCACGTGGATGCTAATATCGAATACAAATACGCGCAATAAAGCAAGGACTAGCCTAGCCTGTAAAACGGCCCCTTCCTGGAGCAGCTATCTCGCCTGCTGCATTGTTTCCAATGTGGAGAATTTCTTTTTTTGCGTAAAACTAGATTGTAACTCCTGGCCGTGTACCTTGACCCAACTGCTGGCCTCCTGGGGTTGATCGCATAACTATTATACTCGAGGTTTTCGTTCTCGTTCTCCGTGTTATTGTTGCTGTTATTGTTGTTGTTAACAACACCGTTTTATATAGTATCCCGCTGCTAACCGGCAATCATAAGTATTAGCCTCATATGCTAAACAGCACTAATTCTAGTTATCTTCAGGTTGCTTGCCTATAAATCTTTATTCTCATATAAAAAATCAATTACGAATTGCCTGTTGTACTTTTTCAAATATCATTATACTATCGTCATACTTCCACGAAGAAGTATCGTGGGAATGTTCAACTTGGATTGCATATAGTGTGCAGTCGTGAAAAACGCATCACATCATTTTGGAAATGAATGACTCCACTACCTGCGTATAAAGTGTTCTTCAAAATTTCATGGTCAACATAAACTTTTATCAGATTCAGTTGAATATTGCTGGTAATGTTCGTAATATACTTTTCAATTTCCACAAATAAAAATAAATAGAATATCTAATTGAAAATGCCATTTTTTAACTAAGTATATAAATTTTAATTATCGATCGATCAAAATTTGTTTAAAAACATGCTAGTTCAACAATCATCGCTGTGAACTATTTGTCTTTCTAATCAATTCAAATCTGTCAATCTACAGAAAATCGTAAACCACTTTGCAGTCATGCAGAGTAAAATTGATAAAGTAAAATTTCAAAGTACGTTCCTTTTAACCTGATAGGCAAAACAGTGCCTTGGCACTAGGAGTGGTACTCATATTCACTTTTTTTTCTTGCGTGCGGAGTGCTCCAATGAATACGCCTAGAGGAAAAGGTTATTCCAACAAGGCGCCTATTTGCAACTTGTGCAGCAGTAAGACCGAAGGGAGCCTAGAAAGAAACCAGCGAGTGCACGAGAAAACATAAGGTCTGACACTGATAAAAATTGAACGAGCAGCATGACCAAATTGAGGCGTCACTAGTTTTTACCCGTTCGCTAGGGTTCATTTTTGCTCAGTAGTCACTGATCCACAGAGACGCGGACGAACGGACCTCCCGTAATTCAGCCAACTACGAGTTAACGAACGTTTTCTGCTTAAGATCCAACGGCTACGTCGATCTTTTTCTTCGAGATCAAACGGAGCAACAGAAAATCATGTTACATTAGTTCAATGAGTTCTGGAATAATTGTGACCTTGAGAATTAAAGGATCAATAATAATCACTTAACTGTTCATATGTACTAGTTACCACGTACTATCGTACTACCTTTTCTATCACGATCTGAAGAACCAAGATTAGAATCTCAAATGGTCGTAATTTTATTGTAAAACAAATGCTGTTATCCAGGTCATCAGAAATGCTTAATCTGTACTAGTATGCCGCATTGTAGCAAGTATTTCTAATAGTTTACTTTTATAGAGAACGATCAAAATTAATTAAATCAGCTTATATTTCTAGTAGCCACTTTCTCGTAATTCCTACAATTTACACGGTATTTTACACAGAAATACGAAATTATGTTTGATAGATATCAGCATATTACATTAGTGTCAACATTCAATTCAGTGTCAATCATCAATCAAATCTGCATGAAAGTTTCTATCGACTTGACTCAAGATAAAACCCGATGGAATGGCACTGGCTAATGGATATCCTCAATAAGAAAAGTACGTTTGAAGTCGAAAAGATATAATGAAGAATTCGCACATCTGCTGTCTTCAGAACAAGCCCTACCACGTTACCCTGTCACCCTATCACGTAACGGAGTGCAGGAGATACACGGCATGTAATGAAATACCAGGTGTATTTGCAAGTAAGGGTAACCGCACGTCGGTTCGCTGAAACGTCGTGCATGGTGGTTCAACCGCAGAGGGCCGGAGTGCCTGGTGAATCGCGGTAGGTACTAGGTTTCTATGACCTACTTAAAATACCTAACTTCGTGACAGGTTACGTTCCCGTTTGTCGAGAGTTGCGGTCAACGGGTCGAATTCCGAATTGCTCGTAAAGTTTTGAAAATCATCCGATTTAGTACTTCATTTAGGACTGGTGAACAGTACGATTTGTAAGTCACATAATAAAAGCAACTACTGTGTCACTAATCCGATAGCTACTTTTTTTATCAATAAATAGTTAGCACAAGATCTACGTCTACGTTATTTATGTTGACTAAGAGAAACAATACTAACTTTGTATTATTCAACGGACTCGATTCGCTAGCACTCTATGATTGTGAGAAAGCGAATAAACTGATTCGTGCGACCTTTGCGATCTTTAGTTATACGCATCACGCATTTTCCATAGAACAAAACGGATCTCAGCTGTCAGCCGTTGAAATGCCTTGCAATAATCTCAAGAAATAATTCCGCGGCCTAGAGGATTAAACTTTTCAGACACTATAAGCACATATCCGCTTTCCTCAACCTCGTGCCATTGGTTATAAAATTCCAATTGGTCATTATGAGCTATAAAATTCTTTCCCGACCATTGTTTGAAAGAATAACTGCAGAAACTCTATGAAACGACGGCATTTAAGTCTGCAATATGTCACACCTAAGCAAATCAGTGTGATACTTTAAGTGCAACGTACAAAATTGTCGACTTGTTAACTTTACGTAATAGTTATCGACATAACATAAATACTTGCTGATAATGAATTGCAGCACCTAATGCCTTTCCTGTTTCTACATACTAAAAGAAAAGATCCTATTGCTAATAATAATAGCAATTATAACAACTACGTTTCATAAAATGTAATTCACATGATATTGTTTTATAACAGAACATTAATCACACTATAATTTTATTATAAAGGGTTACGAAACTTTTTCGTCGTACGTTAAATTCATTATGGTAATCATCCTAAAGATCCTAACTTTTGAAGTTCGTTCCATACATTCATTGCTGGCTCGCGTTTGCTTATTCGTTTAATTTGTCAGCAACCAATCATGGTTACTCACTAATATTTATTGCAATTCATTATTCGAACGTTATAGTAGTCAAAACAGTGGTATGGGCAAACTGTATTAAATCTTTTTGTTTTTAAATATTTCAAAATGCAACTCTGGTAACAATTTCTTTTCATTATTCCAGGAACTGTCTATTTTTCCGCTTCCCCTGTACGTGCCCAGCTAGACCCTTGACAGACGTCCGAATTTGCAAATATTTTTATTAGAGAATCTAACTAATTATTGTGTAAATTATATAGATAAACAGTGTTATTAATCAACTTCTACTTAATTGGTTATCATTTAATAGATATGTACCTCTACTAAAAATTGCAACAAAAATAGAATCTGATATAAAATTCATAAGAATTGTTTTACTAAATTTGTTGCACACACATTATTATATGTTTAAATTAGGTATATGATAACAAGATTTCAGAAATATTATGGCTAATCACAGATAATTCAAAAAAGTAATTTTTAATTAATTAAATCAATTTTAATATAATGACTAACAATAAGTTACGACTTAAGAAAGGACTACGTACGTGCACCTATATTTTTTAAGCGCACCGTTACTTACTGATTCATTAGATTCATTTAATGATTGCTGATTCCTTGCTTGATTCTTGAATACACTGAGTGTAGGTTGTATAAGAAAAAACAAGTAGAAACCACATTCTTTCGTATGTCGCTCTAGGAAAAGGAAACCTCCTTCCGTAACGTAATAGTCGGCTACCGGAATCTCCATTCATGGGTATGACATTGTATCGAGACTTCCGGCCACTATCATTATAGCATCTCCACGGAACTACTTCTTAAACTTCTATCATCTATACAAGTTAATTACTAATTGTGACATAATTCAATTAAGTACCATTGTGAATATATCAATTAGCAATCGCTGATTAATAATAGGTATGTAACACCAAATCAGACAGAAAGTCGTCGGTTTCCTGCGTCTTGTCAAAGTAGAGCCTGCCTAAAAAAACGGGAACGCAAAGAACTAGTATGGATATGTGTATGAAACCGCATTACTTATTGTTAGCAACAGGTCAACCAACTTCATAAACAATTCAAAAAATTTAATTTCAATGGCGCATGCATAAAAAATTGACGAACGAGTTTTCACGGGCAAACCCTCATGGCAGTTTCTGTTAAGTTGCATTGCTCCGTAGCGCATACGGTGTTTCACGGTTGCAGCGACGGAATTTCTTGATATTTAATTTATTAGAAATCATGTTACGGCTCGCTTGATATAACACAGTAGCTTTCCGTGATACGCGCGTACATAGCTGTATTAAATGCAGTGCGTTGCCGTCGGAACGATTTAATGTTTGAAAATCATTGGAACAAATAAAGAGATAACCCTCACAAGAGTCAATGAAGATCTTGGAAAAACTTGAGTAGTGAAGTTTCTTAACTCCCGATTAAAGATAGCAAGCACGCGCGCCCTCCAGCTGAAAATTTCAATCGGATGACCGATTGTGAAAGGAGCAAGCAAGCAAGTACCTATGGCGAGGTATAGATATGTATGTTCGAGAAGACACGCAGGAGCAAATGGCTGGCTTTCATGCCTGGGACGAGTTTCGTATCTGATCTTGTCGTACTCGACTCTAGGACGTATGCCAAGGATCCGGCGGACACTCGCATTTACACCTCTATTTTATGACCGCTCGTTTATTAGCCACTACCTACAACTCATTTGCCCCCGATTCGGAAGCGGCTTGTTAGCTGCTCTTATCGAATCGGTGGGTACAAATTCACCCTGTGCGCGACGGCCCACGCGATCACAGTGCCGATCGCCGATCGGAAAGTTCAACGTACCGTTAGCGCTTTGGCTCCTTATCGGCAAAGTAGCAGGGGCTACACGCGCCGCGTCACAAGCAAATTTAGGACTCCTAATGGAAGTAGGTGATATTGCGCCAGGCGGAGGCATTCACAATCAGCTTCTGTCCTTATTAGACAGCATATAATCATATCGGCACTAACTTGCTCGTAACTCCAGCGCCGTATAGAGCACTGCGATAGCCTTACCTATCTCTCCCTTAGCCTTGTGCATCCAGAGCCACTGTAGGTGTACAGGTAGTTTCGCTCGAGAGGACACGGCTCCTAGCTATCGAATTAAATCTCGGCAAATAAGCATGACGCGGAAGCGAATAAATTCGCACGCACTGTATTCCGAATCACTCTCTTGTGCGCCGTATGTTATCAAATAGTTTTCCAAAGAAAACATATTCAAGATAAACGCCTAGTAAGACCGTAAGGAAGGTCCAACGGCTGCTTCTCATTACTTGTTAGACTCATATGAAACGAGCTGTAGAAGAAACACGAAGAGATACCCCCGGTAGCTCGCAAGGAGAAAAGATAAGGGGTAATGAATGCGATACCCTCCGTGGTTCGTCTACCGAGGATGGGAAGAGCGTGTTTTTCTTCGTCCTCGTACAGAGGCTTCGTGTGTGCCAGAAGCCGCCCGCGGCCATTGTTGCGCCTCAAGATCCATTAGGGATTTCAGATATTTATTATGCGAGCTGTTCGACTATCTCGTGAAGCAACCGTGCAGTCTCTTTATCGGATTCCGCGAATTTCCGATATCACTCTTCTTACATTAGAGAGAAAGAGAGAGAGAGAGACCAGCAGAAAGATGGAGAGAGAATCCAGGATGCTGCAACTGCCAGCACGCGCACGATTTTAGTCATGTATGTATACCGTCATAGTCGTAGCATATAACGCGAATTCAAATCTTTTTTGAATTCTTGATATAAAACAAAACCTAGTCTGTGGCTTCGTCTGGATTGCATAGTGATAACCAGTAAGTATCTATATTATTAAAGTCAGTCACATTGAAGCTACCGAGCTTACCTTGAGGATCGTCTTCAACCTTGGCAGTCACTTTGACGGCTACTTAAAGAACAGAAGCCGTATATGATAAAACGACTATTTCCGTCTAGCAGTTGGTAGGTAGCATTAAAGGTATCTGTTAAGAGGCTGACACGTTAAAAACATACTAGTAGCTCGCCTTCGTGCGTGCATCTTTAATCCGTCTAGGACCTCGTCCTGTCTGAGGAGTATCCGCTGAAATCCCCTTCCATCGAAGCGTCCAGAAAACATGCTTGCTATTCCCTGAGCGAATCTTGTCCCAGGAACCACGCTTTCTCGCCTTTTTATCGAGGCAAAGAATCTTTCAAGTATAACATTTTACGTTGGAAGGCAGACGACAACGACTACGTAGATATACGTACATAGCGATTTGCCTTTACTCGACGATGAATAGCTTCGATACGAGAAAGAAGAGATCTCTTGTAATACACTGTACCGCGATTATCCTTACGAAATAGACAAAGGGTAAATAAAATATGGAATACGTGAAGAGCTTTGAAGTAGTCGCGTGGGTTACAGAACGGCATTGTAATGAAACAGCCGTACTAGAATATCGAGCCATTACGAACAGTTTGCTGCTGGTGGTGCTCTACTTTCTGATTGTCGAATCAGAGGGAGCCGTGTTATATATTTGTGAACAATAAGAAAAATAATGTCCCTTCCTTTATTTGGACAGTATAGACAGCGTCCATTTTGCTGCTTCATATTCATGAGCTTTTCAGTAAATTTTAGTCACACGTATTTATATATTCTTATCGTTCTGATCTACATGTGAATTAATAAGCCTGTCATAAGTTACGATAACAAATTCAGAATGCCATCTTCACGATAAGTCTTTAGATGTTCAGAATTTCGAAATACGCAAGGTACCGCTGTGATTCAAGATTCCGTGAAATGATTCAGCCTAGTGTAACGGTTGAAACGGGTGGGTGATGTTGAGAAGGATATGGTATTGCGAGGGTGTCCTGATTGACTCGTGATCGACGGCCATTGCCTCGGATACCGCAGAACGGCCTTGCTATTACCTTCGTAGCTATCATAAGTCGATTCCTAGAACAGTGCGAGAGTTTACCATGTAATAAGGCAACGTCGCTGACCTGTAGTCACTCACAGCATGAGCGCATAAAAGAATATGACGCAATAACGACGAAATCAAATCCTGGAAAGTGTTCATTGAATTTTTACAGGTGTCGAGAGAACTGCAGGTGCGGACCCGTCGACCCAACCCACAGCCAGTTGCGAGAGAGCCACGTACCTGAACCACCAGCCAACAGAAACCAAGAACCAGCGCCTTCCGCACCTTCCGCGCCTATGACGTCGCTGAATAAAGCCAAGGACTACGTGGGCTTTACACTGACGTGGTATAATTTATACGTCACGCTGTACAGGATGTCTCGAAAATACACAGGAGAATAAACGGCAATATTGGACATGTTCTAAAGGGGATACTATGGCGCCAGGAACATCTTCTCAACCGATCATCTGGTTCTCCATGTCCAAGATGTCTTACATCAGCCGCTGTCTCAGGTGATCTAAAGTATTATAGCGCGGAAAATTCGAAAGCAACGAATATTTATTTTTTTAGAATACCCTCTAGATTAACGCATATTTTCGCGTGTGCATTCACTAGGTGAGAACATTGCGTGACCTTTTCCGATGCTTGAGGGTACCAGGTGGCGGTGAAAGATCGGTAAAAGATCTATGAAGGATCGCAGGCTAATTGTAATGAACTTGCGCAAGAGAATATGCCTACGCCCCTTGCACTTTGCGATATTCCAATCACACGGAATCGCAGCACGATACACATAATAATAGCGACTCTAGATTCATGATAGTTTATATATTTTCTGTACCTCTATACCACTATGCTTTGTATCTAACGATTAGTATCGTCGCACGATCAGTACACGTATCGTTTTAAAAATCGAAGTACGACTCTTGCAATGAATTTGAGATGCGTTTTCCTAGATCGGAATGTTCCCGTACTCGATCGTCTCTGATCTATCATGACAATATTTCTCAAGGGCTTCGAAAAAGTACTACAGCCGTTCAGCGTCAGTTTCACTCAGTGACTTTGATCGGGCAGTTGCGTAATGCAATTCCGTTGCTGTTCGGAGCACTCTGCTTCATTCCATTTCGTAGTATATAACAAAACACAGTTAAGAGTGCTGCATAGAGTGCACCGAACGCTTCAAGCGTACACGGCGTAATGAGTGGTTCCGTGTCCCTAGTTCTCTAGGACGTCTCTGGTCGACGATCCTTATCTTAGTCTGGCTGACATTTGACATGCACGACAAGCATGCGTCTAACCAAGAAGTTGCAAGTTGGAAGTGGCTAATTTGAAAAAAAATTTCAGTGCAGGTTAACCACAAGCGTGAAAAGTTCCTCTCGGTTATAACGACATCAAACGGACATGAGAAAAGTTTCGCATGTAAAAGTCGCCCGTACGGTAAAATCCGTTATTGGCTCAAAAGATGATCTTCTACCCGGAAAACGCAGAACGATTCGTGCCAGAGTAGGAAGGATTGCTCGACTGTTTCTTTCCAGAAAGGCGTGTATGCTGACTCCTATGGCCACTCCTAATTTAACTCCAGTCCTCGTTATTCCGGACGTAGGATTCCTCAGGATGATATCGAACGTGCAACCAGGAATCTACCATAGGAGCCCATAGGTAGACGGCAGTTGACCGGTAGGTCGAGGCGGCCCGCAACAATATTGCATTATTATTTATTAATTCGGAGCATACGAGATGTGTATCTGCGCGATGCGGCGTGGTGAGCACTCCCCAGCATCACGACTTTCTTATCTTCTGAGCACCACCCGGTAAACAGTGGTTCTCTGTCCATGTAACTCAACTTACATTCCATCATCTAACAGAAACAAAAGTGTACATATAGATATGCTTCAGGATATTCTTGGTGCAGTATTTGAACAGAAAAATAGACACTCCGAAATTTCAATTTGACATGTACAGTCCGAAAAGAGTATTGATTCTGCTATTGGTTTAAGCAGCATCGATAAACGTTTTTGAAAAGCTGTCTTCTCTCTTGTATTATGTTCGTAGATTACGTCATTCGATAGGCGATAGAGGAGCGGAGTCATATATACAGTTTATCGACAATAAAATTCTGTCTTAGGGGGGTCATGTCTTTTATGACTCAATATAAAAGAATTTCTTAAATCCCTCACACTTTTGTCACGGACGACTATAGTATCGTCGCGACGTTACCAGTAAGAATGGAACCGCTGGTATCGTTGCATAATGTACTGTCCACCTCTGGTCCGCTATGGCAATCTAGTGTCATCGCTCTGACCTCCGGTACCAGCGGCTACTGTTCTGTGATTACCATGATAATTCGTTCGCTTGACCATACTCACTCCATACCATGGGCAGATATAGAGTCTGCAATAGCACCGTCCGATTGAACGATTCCGTATTCTTAACGAGCGTTGAGAGCAAGTACAGTTTCTTTGTTTCTTCGTATTACTAACCTCTTTCAAAATCTCTGCACATACTGTGTCAAAGTTTCGGGAAGATCACTGCATCAGGATTCTGACTTCGTATAACTAGAATAGATATACAACTATCTAGTTATATGCATAAATAGGATAGAGTGCGTACCATTATATTAACGATCGTTTAAAAGGTCAAAGTCGAACGTTTAATCGATCTGCGAGAAACAGACGAATAAGGAGGTCGTGTTGAAATTTAAAAGCAGCAGCTCCAAAAGGCGCGCACGTGTGATGGCGACCGGTTCGTGAGACGATCGTTGGTATCAGTCAGTCCAAATCGGTTTTGAGTGATTTCAAATTAGCTCAAATACTTAGATACGAATAACGTAACCCAACGATGGATATTTAAAAAAAAAGAAAAAGTTAGTCTTCTTTGAATTTCGGTAGTTGCTTTGAATTCGTCCCTTCTAGGCTCTTAGAGGGTTGACATGCAGCCGACGTCTAAAGTCTGCGTGACGGTAGCTTGACAGGAGACAGTAATGGACGATACATATGTATATATCGTTTAAATTCATAAGTAGGCAGTCGGTAGTACTTCAAGCTCTTGTCAGGGAGTGTTCACTGCGTTCTCCACGTTCTTCACCCCGCGCCATCATTCTGCGGCGCTCCAGTCGCTCGGCGTCCTCCGTTGTCCAACTTTATGCAGAGCAGCGACGATTTCCTCGTGTCTGAATGGCTTGAATAATATACGTTTGAAGTTAATGGTCTCCATTCAAGGCGCCTCCTGCCGTGGTCATCGCTTCGATCCCACGTTCCCCCGTTTCGTGTGTCACTCAAGATCCCCATATGTAACTTAAACTGGGATTCGATGCGTTGCGCACGTTATGCACGAGTCATCTTATGCGCGCAGGTATTTATGCGCGAACCGTTCGTACGCTTAGTGCATTTAAGCGTGCTACTATCTGGCTCGTTGTCCTCTTCTTCTACGTTACGAAAGAGAAAATAAAAAAATGCAGAAAGGCAATGGATCCCAGGCATTATATACTGTATGGTATCTATATACGAGTATATAATATCTATGCTATCGGGCATCCAAATACGAATTGGTCACATTCCCTTGACGGGAAATGCATCTGGAGCTTAATGGCATTTTTGCGATGCCCTTAATGTCGACTTCTAGAACATTCTCTTCTGATGCTGCTGATGCTGCTGCTGCTGCATGGTCACAATGATCGCTTCGATCCCAACGAGATATAAGCAGATAGTAGGTATGCTGGTACAGGGAGACGGTAATTGCATGTCACACAGGGAGGGAAAGGCTTAATGTAGGCTCGCCAAGAAGACTTATTTAATAAAGGACCGTTCTACGAAGAAGGACGATACGATGATTAAGCGAATGAGTGCTCTTGACTTGATAGAGGAGTGCCACCCGTGAGTCCGTACGTTAAATCACCCGGGACATCCCGCTAGGCTCATCTGCCTACCTTTCTTATCCGGCCCGTTTATCACGCCGCAAAACAGATCAGAACGATCGACACGCGAACGACACGTTAGAATTGCCTGCCATCACTGATTTACTCTACCAAGTCTCGAGTCATTTGAAATCGAGAATGCTAGTACGATCCAGTTTTCTCGCGAATAGCAGTGCGAGATCCAACGATAAAACATACTGAGATTTATCTCATTTAAGCTGGCAATATTGTTCGTATATTATACAGAGCACGTACGGAAGATGTTCCTGATGACAATTAAATTGATTGTAACACTTTAACCTCGCGCTACGTTGAAATCTATAGAAATCTATCTGAGGCGTTTTATCATCACGATGAATCTTATTATCTGCAGGTCAACTTGAGAATTTGGTGTGTAAACTGTTGCGCGTCGTGAAAGAATGACGTAGCTAAAACGTGTTCCTTTCAGCTGGAGACGAAGAAGCGATTAATGGACTTTTTGTGCAATCACCGCGTTCTCGCCGCGTGAAGCTTGTAGCTTGATAAAACTTCATTGATCGCCGATGCAACTATAAGTACCAATACTATATCTATTCTATGGAAAACCGCAAACTTTTTTCGCCAAGTCTAATTTGCCGTAGCTATATAAGACTACGTACCTATGGCGTAATGAGAAATTCATGACGTAAGATATTGTATTTTTCTGCTCAGCATGCAAAAACTCTCAGCCCACTTTAATGAGATTCGAGACGAGTGAAAGGACGCCTCGGAAGACAGTACAGTAAATATGTCGCGGTGAGGCTAAAAGGATCGTTACGTAACGCAAAGCAATTCGTCAGTCTTAAAGTTTGAGAACTTGACGATCGCTGTGGCCATTTTGTTCCATCACCATCAACTACGTCGATCCCTATAATCCTACGCTTACGATGGCCACTTAAGAATTATATTGTAAACCAATCATCTCGATTTCGAAGGAAGATGTCGAGGTAACTGGTGGGCCTTATCGGAAACTGAATGTTACCATACCCTAATTATCTGATTATTATAATTATTGTTCGAAGTACGTCATCGGACCAATAACTGAGGAACAAGTTGAGCGATGGTGGACGATCCAATTAACTGGAAAACTTCCTGGGGCTGATCGATACCTGATGATGTCCATGTCTGTAGTCAAATCGAAGACGGTAGCACGGTTGCCATGTTACACATGTAAGTAAAGTCTTCACGAGATCGGGCAACGCTCGATTAAATAGAATTCTCGAGAAGGAAAGCCACTCAACCAAATCCAATATATGTACTCATTTGTTTCACATAAATTCGGTCAGCCACCGATGCATATATTTTATATATAGGAATGTACATAGGTATCGTTCGACCGGTTTGCCTTCCATGTACGACGCCGTGTCGTACAGGTTTAATGAGTGTGCCAAGATGCCCGAGTACTTCGTGATATACGAGATGGAAACTTGAGAACCTATTGACGTACTTTTGAAAAGGGATGGAAAAGCAGATTTAATTATACAAAATATTAATATTTCTTTCCGTATTTACTATGATCATGGAAAACTAATTCCTAAGTCAGTATATACTATAATTTTCCATGTGGGCCCAGTTTAGTTTGCCCTTTTTCTTCTTCGTGAGGCCCCGATAATAGATTCCGAGGATTCCGAGAAGGTCACACCCTGAAACCCTCATCGATGACACGCGTCTTGACACCTTGTCACGCAACTACTAGTTTACGGCTGATCAATCAGGTGATGATATCTCCGAGCGGACGGGAAGCTGCGTACATCGTGCTCCTGGACATTTTTTTAATTAGAACATTTAATTGGACCATCGCCCAATGTTAGGACCGCATCGGATCGTTTATCGTCTGGAACGATGGACAGGCCCGAGATTTCAGAGCGATCGGAAAAAAGCTTCTAGTTAACAGGAGTTAAGCGAAGAGCAAAAACGAAATTTCAACGGTAGCAGCAACACTAACAGCCATATTAGTGGACACCAGTATCCATTCTAAGGAAGCCCATGGATGAAGGAGTGACGGTAAACAGGAATCTCCATGGTCCACAGCTTGGAAATGTATCCGGTCTTCGAGCTACGATAGCCAAAGCCACGCAATCGCAATTCAAAAGAAACGACCGTGCGCAGCTGGATCCAGACTCGAACGAAAGGAGAAGTTCCTGCGCGGTAAGATTGCAGATGACGCGTTGTGATCCCCTTCCAAGAATAATCCTTGATCCCCAATTTGCAACGCGTGGCTTGCAAAAACGGGTGATGGATAGACGAAAGGGTTGGAGAGGAGGGCATGAAGAAACAGGGGGTAACCATGAGCCGCCATAGTGGCGCGTGACTCATTCGCAAAACTCAAGTCCTCTCCCTTTTTACCCCAGGTTCTGTATACCTAGCATTGACGGGGAAGAGGGATGGGAATGTGCAAATTTCGAGACCCTCGGGATTTCGGCGAAGCCCAACCCGCGGAACGATCTCACTGGCCGACTACCCTCGTTCGTCCCATTCGCGCCCCTTGGAGTAGGTCCTTTGCGAGGCCACGATAGGCTACCTATTCGAGGGTAAGCGAAGGGTGTGGCCACAGGGTGTTGAATATATGCAAATCTGCCGAACCCCGACTCCAAAAAAGGGTGGCTGCGTAGCTCCATCGATTTCTCTTAACCCTTTACATCGACGCTCGTTTCGCAAACGAGGGGAATATACGTACGTGCGTATGTGCGTCAGGAAGTGCGTGCATGCTTAGGTACGTAAGCGCGTGTGTGTCAGTGGAGTGCGTCGTTTGCAAAAATAGAGCGCTCCCCGCGCGTATGTAGGGCAACGTCAGACGTAGTTCGCGAAACACGAAATAGCGTGGGTCAGTGACAGAACGAGTCTACGGTTCGCGCGCTACTTTTACCGCACGATCCGTTAACCTAAGTTGGCCGGTTTTGTCGTAGCGGTTTTTTGAGTGCGGGCTGTGCACGCTTGGGTGCGCCCTCTCCTTGACCTTGGCTCCCTCGTGACAAGGTCGTCGTGGGAAAATGGCGAATGATACGAACTTACGAATAACGAAGGTGAGCCAATCATGGGCCGAGGGCCTGTTCTTGTTACGAATTTAATGTCATGCTCGTATTCCACGTGAAAAATGAAATTCTTAATCTGTTCTATGTGCTAGGTATCTTTGATCGATCTGTTTGAATTGAACATTACTATAGAAACACTATCTGCTTGTCAATTGGTTTGTAGCTGTTTCTTTCTTTTTTATTGGACAATGGTTATTTTATAAATTCTATATTCTTATTAGTGATGTGAGCCCGGTAAATAACCGGTTAAGTAGCTGGATATTTAACCGGTTAATAACGGCGGCAATTTATAATATTTTACCGAAAGCTATTTATTCTGCGATTAGTATCACTACGTACGACAATTTTGTACACGTCGAGCCTAACAAAAAAAGATGCACGTCTTTTTAACTTTCGAAATCTATTCTAAAAGGTGCATTCCATGAAAAAATTAAGCGTTGATAACTTATGACAACAATTTAGATGCTTTCAAACAATTTGCAATATCTTTTAATTGAAAAATTTTTTATAAAAAATAGCTATGTAAGGGTTGGCATTACTGGTTATTTTAGTAACTAACATAATTTACCGGTAAATTCACAACACTAATTCTTATACATTAATTTTTTTTAACGAATATGGAAGAATACTAATTCCATTAATGCTACTGATTAAATCCAGTTGGAATACTTGATTGATATAAAAAATATCTTTTGTAATACTAATTTTGTATCTCTATAGACGGTGCAACATCGAAAAACTAAAAAGAAGTTTACCTTCGATATAATGACGCAATTTACTAAATACGCGATTATAATTGATCTTATAAAACATTATTGACGAATTTTGTATATGCAGTGGCAAGTAAAATATTATTTCATATCTTATCATAATTTTGTATTTGTTATATAATACCAAAGTGTATTTATTTATGCCATATTAATTTAAAAAATGTATAACAATTCAAATAATATTTATTACACTAACCAAATTCGAAATCATCACATTTCAAATAATGAGTATGCTATAGTCCTTGCATATCCGAAAATTAATGATGCGGTTTTAATTGCTTTTAAATGATTAACGGTTTGCAAAATAGTTTAGAAAACAATTCGTAATTTTAGACCAGCTACTGAGCGTATCAAATGGCAACAATTTGCAACGTCAAATAATTCTATATCATAAGATCAGTCAAGGATATACATCGTGACTTGCCGTTTTTGCGTTTAATTATTAATAACGGTGTATTTATATCTTCGATGTAGTTAACTTCACGTCAATACAGTAATAAGTAACAAGCAAGTCGACACGACGTATCTACTCGTTTCATAATTGCTATGCCGTAAAGCAAAGATTCCCCTGAGACATTATCGTAGCTAACTTCGTTAGCTGAATGAAAAAATATTATGCTCTCCTTTCAAATTGTCTAGTATCTACACTACCTTTCAGACTTAAACAATTTTTTTAATAACTTAATACTCTTATCGAGATATATCTAAATTGTGATACAAACATTAAGGTGTTCATGTAGCATCAATGCTGCTATTTTGTACTAAATTTTGATATATTGATATTATCTATATAAATTATGGGATGCATTATTTGAATCATTAACCTTGTCATTGGGGAGACTGGTGTCGATTGAAACACAAAAACTTTTAACCAATGTAACACTCAACCTGTAAGTAATTAAATTGTTAAATTTCATCAGATTTATTTTTTGAGCTATTCAGATTATAATATGTCTCTATAATTATAAAGATCAGAGCGTTTACAAGATAAAAGTCATAAAACAGGAGCGCGCAATTTGTTTCAATTGACACCACACGGGCATCGGTTGAAACAACTACAAACTAGTATTATAATATGCTTGTAATAAAATTTCTTCATAAAATATATGAAAAACAAATAAAAAATAAGTTGTTGGACATACCAGATAAAATATATTTACTTTAACAAGCGGTTTAAATATAAATAATAGGGGTCATTGATGACATTCTGTACATTGCAGCCATTCTTCTTTACTATTAAAATATTTTCCAAAGCATATGAAACAGGTGTCATCTGTATTGGTAAATTGATCAGCAGATGCTCATGTAATATTAAAGCACTTTATGCACTGAATTTGATGGAATGAAGAAAATCGTTATACCCGTACAAACGTTGAATTTCGTGCATTCGATGTTTCAATTGACACTTAACGACAGTGTTACAATCGACACCAATGCTCTTATCTTTATTTCGAAAGATTTTCTGAAAAATCTTTTATACATATGTTTGCAAAATATGATTACAATATATTATACTATATTACCTAATGAGGTTATGAACGTATTGCACTTGTCAATAATTTCAATATAAACTACACAATTAATAAGTTTTGCAGAAGCAAAAACTTTACTTAAACGTACCAATTATACCATAATTAATATTATCGATGATCCTTATAGAATTTTCATGCAAAATTTTTGGTCACATTTTCTTAGAACGACAACACAGCTATCAATAGATAGCAGATTAAAGCCTTTTGTTTCATTCGACAATGTGTTTCAACTAACACCAGTCTTCCCTATTACTTTAAACGTTGAGCTATGCTATTAAATCGGTTCTCTTGATTGGTTTAATGAAAAAACATCTTACGCAATATAATTTCCATTCACCAATTTATACGCGTAACATTATTGTATGAAAAAAAAGGTATGCATATCGCATTATTTTTGCAATAATGAGCATTAGTGCTAAATTAAATCCTATGAGACCATATTTCCAAGAAAAGCCTAAATTATTTAAAAGCTTAACTCTGAAAAGCTGAGCATTCGTAAATATATTGTACTATCTGCATCCGCAAATTTATTTTGTTTATCGATTTGCACTCTGACCGATTTCAATTCAATAATTCATCTGAAATTGTAGGTACAGCATACGCGTGCGTGCGCGCGCAAACACGAACACACACGTATGTTATGTGTGGTTAACAAGTTGACACAGTAAAATGTTTCTAATCCGCACTCTGTAAGTGATTCGAACGCCTAATAAAACTAAATGATTTAAGAAACAACAGTTGTCTTGTAAGAAAAAACCGTTTAATTTCTTAAAGAATTCCACAATTGAAATATCTTCGGAAGAATGAAGTCATTGAATAAGACATTGCATTTAATAGTTCCCACAATCGACGTGAATCAATTTGATATCGCATTTTATGACCTAGAGCATTGCTATACCGATTCTCATTTAACTCGAATACTTTCCTGTCAACCGATCCGATGGAATACCGGTTGAGAATTCCCATGAGAGGAATATCACGTAACAAGCTCCTTTAATTTGACTCTGCGAAGTAATAAAACCGTGGGATTTGTAATCTTCGGAAAACGAAAAAATTACTGCGATATTACACACTAAATAAATTCTTATAACGACCGGAAGATATATTTTTCATTTTATCGACGAATATTGATTTCAATCAATGCTCGATCTCTTATTTAATTTCCGAACTGTTCGTTTGATATTTATGTGCATATAATGCACGCCTAAGAAGAGCAAAACCTTTTTCATGATTGGGTGCGTGCAATAAGCCACTTAAATTACAGTAGAAAATCACATGCATTTATGAAAATGATATAATCATTAGTCTCGGGGACGGCCAAGTTGCATGTAGTTTCTTCAACCTCCGTATGTATTTTTGCAGTGACGCCTTGATATTTGCAGAGGAATAGTGGAAAATTGAGGGTGCATATATGTTTCGCGAACTTTTTATCGATGTTCGGAAAAACTTTATATTGTAACGTATACATTGTTATTAATTCACATCGCCTAAGTGTAACTTTGCTTATATGAATAACCTTCTCAATACAAATAATAACAGGAAGTAGGCATCGCGACGCGTTCCATTTCCGCACTCCGCAAGCCACCTAGCCCACATCTTGAGGGTATATAAACGGCACCGATTTTAGATTCGAGGCATTCTGCCATTAGCGACTAGTTAGCTTAGCAGCACGTATAAACGAGCAAACCGTCTCGGGCAAGGAGGCAAACCGACCCCTTAGCTATTACACTGTAAAGATACTACTTTTCGCTAAAACACGCAAACCGCGTGGAGCAAGGTGGCAAACCGACCCCTTCTCAATTCTTCCTTTGTGCATTTAGACTGGAACGTCACAGTGTCGATCTATCGTCACTTGTGCCGCTTCCGTCATTACATGCTTATTCTTTAATTTCTCAATTCAATTCATTTCTCGCATCCCGTCAACCCTCTGACCATATTCTATACTACTAGATACTGTTCACTGGCGCGACCATTTTACTTATCATCAAGTCAACCCTTTGATCATATTCTGTACTATCAGATATTGTTCATTGGCATGACTCTTAAGGAACCAGACCACGGTAAAAATTTTTCATTTTTTCATTTTTTTTTTCATTCTCTGAAAGATGCATTTGTTAAGAATGCTGTCACCGAATTTTGTAAAGAAATTCGGAAAATTGACGGAGAATTTCGGTTAATGTATTGTATTCGCTAGGAGGGGAGAGATGGAAAATTCCTGTTACTGAATTGAATAGAAACCAAGTAACCAAGTGTAGAAAAATCCGACTCGAAAGAGTCAGTTGTTTTTCGGCAGTCGTACGATTCGTATCTATCATTCAATTCGTATTGTGTATTCTGTGTATCGTGATGGATAAAAAATCAAAAAGACATGTCGTCGGAGAACCAACAAGAAGGAGTGATAGGAAACGGTCGAAAAAGGGTCCACCTAATAGATATGAAGTGGAGAGAGAAGAGCCGAGAGCTTGCAGCTCTGCGAGAAAATTGAGCAGTGGCCAACTAGATTCCGTTACGGTGAATCCAAGTGTCGGGTACAGATTGATAAATTTCGTTGCTGTTTTTACGGCAATAAGTGCGCACGTGAAATGTAAAGTGTGTGGAAGTGATATAGAATTTTGCGAATCTAGTCGAAGAGGACTCGGATTTAAAATTGTGATAAACTGCAAGTCCTGTACGCCAAAAGAAATCACATCATGCCCATTAATCAAAAATGCATACGAAGTTAATCGTCGATTTATTTTTGCGATGCGATTGCTTGGAGTGTCATTGGGTGGAGCAGAAAAGTTTTGTGCTTTCATGGACTTGCCGCGCCCTATTTTTCAATCATTCTACAATACTATTGTGGGACAGATTCGTGATGCTACAGAATCTATAAAGACAATGTCATTCAAACTAGCTGGTGAAGAAGAAAAAAAATTAACCGCCGAAAAGTGTGGAAAAGTAGATGGATTGACAGTTTCTGGTGATGGAACTTGGCGCAAACGCGGTTTTAGTTCGTTAAAGGGTGTCACGACACTTATCGGTTATTACTCGAAAAAAGTTATTGATATTTGTGTGAAATCTGCATACTGTAAGGCATGTGCTCTGTGGAAAGGCAAAACTGATTCAGAGGAATATCAAAATTGGCTAGAAAACCATGCTGAATCCTGTAACGCAAATCACGTCGGTTGTGCAGGCAAAATGGAAGCTGATGCTATGCTTGAGATGTTTAAAAGAGCGGAGGAATTACACGAAACGAAATACGTCAATTATATCGGGGACGGCGATTCGAAAACTTATAACAAAATCGTGCAAGCTCTTCCGTATGATGTGAAGAAAAAAAAAAGAATGTGTCAACCATGTTCAAAAACGGATGGGAACAAGATTGCGAAATTATAAAAAAGGGAATAAGGGCCTCGGTGGAAAGGGAAAGCTGACTGGAAAACTCATTGGAGAATTAACTGCATTCTACGGTCTTGCAATTCGTCGGAATAGTGATTCGTTGGAAGATATGAAAAAAGCTGTCTGGGCTACATTCTATCACAAATGTTCCACAGACGCAAGTCCCCAACATCAGTATTGCCCGGAAGGAGAAGACTCGTGGTGTTCGTGGCAGCAGGCGAATGCCAAAGGAACTTTGAACGATTATACACATAATCCTGCATTGCCTGCAAATGTCATTGAGGCAATAAAACCGATATACGTGGACCTTAGTAAAGACGAGCTTCTTGAACGATGTTTATGCGCGTTTCACCAGAATAACAACGAGTGTTTGAACTCTGTTATATGGAAATTTGCGCCAAAGACGTCGTGGAGCGGCAGACCCACAGTTGAAACTGCCGCTAATATTGCTTCAATACTTTTCAACAATGGTCATATTGGCCTCATTAATATATTGGAGATATTGGAAATAAAAATTGGTGTAGTACTCTACCAATATTGCCTAAACATTGATGAGAAGCGGATATGCGACGCCGAGCACGAAGCCGAAAAAAACACGCATGAGGGTCGTCTGCGTGCAAAACACGTTAAAAATGATGAGTCTCTGGATGCTGAGGAGCTGTTCTATGGTCCAGGAATAGCAGACTGATGGTGAGAAACAAAAAAAAATACAGATATAAAATTTAGTTTGTATGTCGAATTATCCTTCAGCAAAACTTTGAACGCGTTTTTCTCGAAACTAAGTTTTTCAATCTGGTTGACAACATATTTAAAAAACTATTCATCCGATTTGCATGTATCCAGTCTTAAAATGTTCGGCAATCCAGTCTCTATGGCACCACGTAGGGATTTTTTTATAAAGGGCCCCCTTCTATTTTTTTTTTCATAAACGATGAAAATTTTCTGTGATAATGGGAAATAAAATTCGCTGGTCCGCCATTTTTTTTTTAGATATCGAAATTCCCCTACGTGATGCTATAAACCTATATGTCTAGTTTATAAATATATTTTTTTGGTGTTTTTCAGATGAACCGTATGGCTTAATTGATGTCAACCACTAAGCAGCAACTTTGTCGGAGTGTCTTTTTGGAAGCGGTGTACACCGCAAACTATTCTTAAGATTCGAATAAAAAAATTTGTGAAGTGTCTTCTATATGTATTGTGACGTTATAATTTACGTCACAAATTCCAGATTAGGTTAACTAGCGTGTTTTGATCACGGGACGCAGTACCGTCC
>JARQST010000039.1:53337-125798 GCA_030142225.1 Pachycephus smyrnensis | reverse complement strand
TTCTTTGTTTAATTTGTAAAGCAAAATCTCATTTTCATTTCTTTTGCTCCGCCTATTATCTTTCCTAACTCCTAACAATCGATTTCGGCTCGAACACGCCTAACACATACGAGCTGGAGAACCATCACGTGTGGTGGTATAGGTTACAATATGCATAAGAAACTGTTGCACACCGTTAAACCTGGCCCGCAGTAAAATTTCCCATTGCCAATGGTCTTTTACCAAAAGTAATGAGCGGTTTTCCATTGATTTCCATTGATTTATCACGCATTACGTTTGGTAATAAAAGCATTGGAAATGGGAAATTTTGCTACGGGAGAAGATCCTAGAATCACCACGACTGACTATACGTAAACTATGAAGAGTTCACTAAAGCGATCCCTAAACCGGACTTCAATTTTGCAGACGTTATGAACTGTCTTATGGGAAAAAAGGAACTAGGACCTGGTCTATTGAGTAGAAAATAAAAAAAAAATCCATGCCTCAAAAATTGTGTTCACGCATCCGATAAAGAAATCACGCAAACTGCAAATACAAACAACTCCTTAAGTTTCTTCTTGTATACATAATCAATTTAGACAGTAGTTGATTCTACACTGGTGCATCTACCATAAATCCAAAAACGATCTTTACTCCGGTGCTCAAATTTAAAGGAACACTATCCTTGTAATAATATGGCCGACTTACGATTCTTCGCATCCAGATACCATCTTCGATTCGATGTCTACCGCTGACTTTTGTAGCAATTCTCAAAAAAATTCTGACTTATAATCTACAGACACTCAATACCCAAAAGACCCAGTCTAGGTTTCACATAGAGAAGATTGCACAATGACTTCTCGAATTGTTTAGAATTACCTATAGTTTATCATCATTCAAATAGCTACCTATTACGAAATCTAAATACCAATACATTGAACGGCCGTCTGTGGGAAGCATCGATAGCACATAATAAATTACAACTTGCCAGTAAAGTCGCAAATACAACGCAATCTGATAGACTGATCGTAGAGGATTGCTATACACCTATATTCGTATTACATATATGTTCTTATTGATTCACGAATGCATATAAGTATTTGTAATCTCATGCGTTTGAAATGATCCATCAAGAATTATATGAAGGATTCCTTGATAAACTAATATCCTAATTCTGCATGAGAATAAACATCAAAGTTATATCATGCAATGGAAATTATAGTTAAGGTAGTTATCGCGAGGTATCGATTTTCTTAAGAAATCGTTGAAACTTTGCCTATCTATTATTCTATGCTTCTTGAATACACGTGTGAAGTTTCAAAATTATTTACCGTCTAGTTTGCGAGATATACGGAATGAAAGTAGCCAAAATTGCACTATATAGATATACCTCGCATGTTAAAATAGCTATATTTCTTTCGAGATATCTCAGCTTCTAGGTGGTAAAAGTGGATGAAATTTCTAGAAGACACCTCTTTCACATCGAACATTACTAACAAGGAAAGTACCCGAGGTGGCCCCCCTTCGATTTCGTTGAAACTTTGTAGGTGAGAAGAGTGCTTCGAGGCATGAACTATGCGCACAAAATTAGCCGCCCGTTTTCGGTTCTAGGGGATCAAATATCCCTATATAGGTGCAAGACGACTTTCCTATCAGACCGATTACCGCAGAAGCTATGCGAAATACAAAAAAATGTTTCATACGGAAGTTGCATATTTTCGAACGTACTTTCAGAAGACGTGACCAACAATTTATTAGCATTGTTTCTTAACTAGATAATTACCTCCACCATGTCTATTTTTGGGAATTCGAGCATCTTTGTAAGGACTTAAAATGTGCAGAATCGCATTCCAAATCCAAATATGTGTGATAAAACATCTTTTTACATCGCTTTTCGATGAAAGTAATGGGAAATTCGCCATACTGTACACAACCAATTGGACCACATACCAATATTTTCCGAATGCACGATAAAAGGAAAGCTGGTCTCATTTGTTCGTATCTGCAGACGATTATGGATAGTATGGAATATGAAATTATAATAACATGAGGGGGACAACACGCGCTAGAAGAGATAAAAATAATCTTCAGGCTGATACATATATTGTTGTTACATGTTGTGAACTTCGTTTCTCGTACGATGTGAAATTTCTGTCAAGGTGATATTTTCCATCTTAAAAAATAAGTCATCACGTTGTAACATCAACATAGATTATATTATATTACATATCATACCAAAATAAATTAATTGTATTACGTTTTACGTGTACATTTAATTCCCATGACTTTGGTGCAAGTCCCCACACTACTTTCAGCGAAAAGCGATGTAAAAAGATGTTTTATCACACATATTTGGATTTGGAATGCGATTCTGCACATTTTAAGTCCTTACAAAGATGCTCGAATTCCCAAAAATAGACATGGTGGAGGTAATTATCTAGTTAAGAAACAATGCTAATAAATTGTTGGTCACGTCTTCTGAAAGTACGTTCGAAAATATGCAACTTCCGTATGAAACATTTTTTTGTATTTCGCATAGCTTCTGCGGTAATCGGTCTGATAGGAAAGTCGTCTTGCACCTATATAGGGATATTTGATCCCCTAGAACCGAAAACGGGCGGCTAATTTTGTGCGCATAGTTCATGCCTCGAAGCACTCTTCTCACCTACAAAGTTTCATCGAAATCGAAGGGAGGCCACCTCGGGTACTTTCCTTGTAAGATGATTTTTGAATTAAAAATCTTGTAATTTTTCAATCATTTTTTACTGCATTATTTAAACAATATGTAATATGAAATTGATAAAATGATGGATCTCTATCCTTCCGCTTGTCTCAAAGATAATACCTTACGCAGGAAATATGTTTGTAATGAACGGTGTACAGGGTATTCACAGAAATACGAATACTATTATTATGATGCTAGGTGAACTACCTTAAGGAGACTGAAGAGTGCTTCCGCTATATTGAATTTTTCGCACATTCTATGTTACATATTTCGGCACTACTTACTTCATGAAAAATATTTTTTATAAGAAATTGTGAGTAGACGCAGAAAAATATTTTTCATAAAGTATTGCAATAAACCAATCTGTGTGTAGTCGCAATTCCTGAAATGAAGATCTCATTAAGAATAAAAAATGTGTAATGATGTTTCTCAGTTTGACAAGTCATCGCATTGTGTTAAAAAATCACCTAATACTAAAATTCTGTTTGCTTTTTCCATAAAAACGCATTCTTACAGTTTCTACAATCACTTAGACCACACTTTCATAATATACATTGAGAAACGAAAAACTGAGACGCATAAATTATTACGAAGTGTACCGTAACTTCCTGTCTGAGTAGTTAAGATCATTGCACACAAAACTCTTGTGAGCATAGCATAAGGTAAGGTATAGGACCAATACGAACATGTCCACATTATCCACAGCTTATGGACGTGTGCTCATTAATCTAATACACCTTACGCTATACCCACTGGAGTTTTGTGTGCAATAACCTTTGGTACACAAGACATCGAAAATTCTGCAGATTCTCACTAGAGACACTTCAACTACAAAGGAAGCTGATTAGCCTGCTTCCTAGTCCTCTTAAAATAACAATTAAAAACGCAAAAATTCAGTTGTCTGATGCAATATCAATTTTTATTATTATACCTTCCTGTATAAAACTGCACATAAACCGGTGTCGAACCCCTGCTGGCTGATTTATAAATATTAGATATAGAGAGATTATAGTCCATGCTAGGAAATTCCTGATTCTCGATTTCCGATCACTGCTTGGCGAAAGCAACAAGGAACGCTTGAGTGCCTATGCGGTATCGCACACATATCTGATCTGACTGGAGCCTCGAGTCCTACTCGAACTCTGATCCTGACCTGCCCATCGCATTCCTTTTGTCGATGGGACCATGTTAGCAATCGAAAATTTTCAGTAAAGGTTGCGAAGTACGTTGCCTGAAAATATTTAAAGAGACCGAATTTGAGTTGATTGGCTGCCTACTCTCACACGCGCTCACGCTTGTGCGGATGCGTTCTCACGCAGATACCCGTGCAGAAATTTAGTCGAGCAGCTGCGATAAAATAAAGGGCCTTGTTAGAGTAAGGCGTGGCATCCATAGTGGGAATTCCATACTAAGGTCCTGTTAGGCTCAACAGAGGCGTCCACAACAGATTATATAGTCCAAAATTTAACACTAGGGTCTAATCGGGCTTAATCATAGAACCCCCAATGAGGTCGCCCGTACTGTGCAACGTTGTTGCCTATAAAGGGCACCACGACGTAACTTTTTCGTATTTCGGTTCGCTATAAAGCGGTTAATTGTCTTTTTAAATAACAACAAACAGTTTTATACGATTAGTATTTTTTATTATTCGTGAATCAGCGATACAATTCGAGATGGAAGTGATCAGGTATTATCTTATCTAGGCACCCTACGAATATCGAACGCGCATACCTGCTTGCATACTCATATACCAATCTATCAATCTACTACTGATGAAGAAATCTGTGAATGATTCGAGCAATAAACCAGGCCCCCTTTACTCAGAATTACTGCCATCAAAGCTTACGGCCAATTCCCTGTTATCTATATCGATTCGTGCGTAATATTGCATTTTTGGGGTAAATATTACGATTTTTCTCCGAACCTTTCAAGTTCAATACCATTCACGATCTTATTTTACGCTTATTCTCAAATGGTCCGGACCACGTCTAAGGCAATTCAGACTTCATTCGCTCTAATCCCCTTTGATCAAACAGATTTTGAATGCTTTTTCCAAGCTCTTGTCGCGAAGTAATTTGCTAGACTCACGCGCTTGTCAGGCACTGTGCACACGTTGCGTAAGCGCGTAAACACACGTCACTTTGACACAAAATGCAAGTTTCAAGAAGCAAGAAACAAGAGGTAAGACGCAAAACGCAAATGGCAGGATGTATGGCGGCCTTCCTAACCCATCGTGGTTACCTGTCCAGCATTCAGATCTGTCGGAAGCGTTTAACGACTGTCCGTTCAACTTACACACCCAGCTGGATGCCAGAGGTGGTCTACGAGGTACTTGTCTGATGCGATTTTATGCACGCCAGAATCTAACGGGTGTATCAGACACGATTCGCATGCAGGACATTCGCACTTGCTCCTGATACACTTTCGTTTTTCGCTTCCGTACGCACTATCGATAAACGATACTTTTGCAGGGACACCCCTTATGTTTCCGATTTGCGGTACGAAAGATTACAGTATTACTGTAGTATTTCCACTAGTAACAGCTCATTGGACTCGTCCGGTGTCGATCAAAACGTGCTACCAGTATTTAGCAAATAGACTCGATGGAATTTCAACGCCAAGCGTGCGAAGCTAGTTTTATTTTTAACCGATCTAAAGCACTGCGATATATCAAATGCTTTAAAGGGAAATTGTTATTTCACTAAATCAAGATATATTATTGCAAATGCTGTTAATAATTCCGACATGTATCCATATTACCAATAGTTCTATTAGATATGTCAAATAATGAACTACCATTACAACGCTTCATGCGCCTCACCGTTGTAATTCTTTAGGGCAGAGGGCGCTTCTGCGCACCCATCGGTTCCAGCACATGGAGAGGGCGTTTCTGCACGCTCCATCGTTGGGCGTTTAGTGTTGAGGAGTTGAAGTTATTAATAACGTTATCTGTCTTTTCTATTTTACGATTTTCATACGCAATTTGTACACTGCAGATTGATAACGTCGTTACTTTTCTTTATTGATCTCATGTGAACACTACGATTGATTATGCAGCATCTACGCATCTATGTTCATAACAAATACATGTGTGAATATACAGTCGAATGGTTTTGCTAAATCGCTATCATTTCTCAAATAATTCTACAAGAAATGTAAATAATCAATCAATTTATAACACACAACAAAACGTTAATGGCTCTTTGTTGAATATTGTACAACGATTATTCATATTATTCGTTTAGTACTCTGAATGCTTCAACGAAGGAACCATATATTATAACGTTATATCAATCTTAGTGAATTATGGTGAACTAGAGTTCCTTGATGAAAATGAACGATCGCTCTCTCGTTAAATGAACATTACTCGTTGGGTATCGATAAGCATTAGAATTTAAGTACTAGGATCGGTGTTAAAATAGGTAGCAGATATAATAATGGCGGAACATGAAGAATAGCTTTTACATAAATTAAAGACGTTTACATTAATTTTTATGAATATTATTAAAACCAATCGATCCGAATCAATGAAGCGTTAATCTCCGATCACGTTAATCTTACGCTTTGAATTTCATGATATTTTCTATATACACGGTGTTCCGGGGTTTTCCCACCAAACTGCTGGAGCATATTCTATAAGTGAACATAACAAAAAATGTTATATGAAGGTTGGCTATGAACGCTTTATTACATGCAAATCAAATGCACAGATTAACTGTAATTGATACAATAGTTTCAAATAACTTTTTATAGTAAAAGATATACAGTGCTAGGCAGGTCAAACGCACTAACTGAAACTGGCTTCAACATAGAAATCAATTGGACGGGTTAACTTCAGCTGGTGCATTTGAGTTGCCTAGCCCTATATATCTAATACATAATATTCAAGAATGGTATTACAGGAAAAATAAACTCCTTACAGAGATATTTATGAAACTAATTTACGGAAGTAACAAAAATATTGCGCTATAAATCATATTTATGGTTCGGTATATGCCCAACAATTTATATGACAACTGTACACAGACGAATCAAATAACAATCATGCATAAAAATACCTAAATATGGGTTGCTATATTTTGTATTACTTTGCTAGAAATCTGCTTTGTTGTTACAATACCCATCAATTAGTAGCAGTTATGTCGACTTACACAAACATGTACAGCGCAAGCACAAATAGTTATTAGCCTGGTTGACAGCGCCATAACGTATGTTAATAGCACTGGTGCGAAGTAATGATTCAAGGAATATTATGACAATTATAGATACTCCAAGTAGTTATTTAATGCACAAGACATCATAAGGATTGATTTTAGGTTAAATTAAATGGAATTAAGATTAAGTTTAGCAAAACACCTATACTATTCTGTGACTTTGTTTGAACAGTGATAGCTTCAACGTTACGAGCCAATGCAATACTGTCGATATATGTATATATCACAAGTTACCACTTTGTTACCATTTCTCAATCCCAGCTTTAACAGGCCATGGAGGGCACGTTACTTAGCGATATCAGAAATCACGATCCACACGTTGAAGCTGACATTGAAGAGATTTTCAAGTATTCAAGGTAAAGGTATTTTCTCATAATTCTAATAAGTAAATGTTAACGTTTATGACATTCTATTAAAAAGCATAAGCGTCTGTATATTTATTTCGTACTATTACTATCACTATCCAATTCTGACTATATTTCAGGAAGAATTGTTACATTCAGCTAGGGGTGATTTGGGCCTTAGTGGTCCTGTGGTGGCTGAGATCGAATCCTACTGGCCTGCTAAGTCCCAAGTTATCTCGAGTACGCTCTACAAATTCAAAACGCTTTTTTGTAATGATCCTTGTGTTAAATTCATGGCTTTAAAGTACAATCATTCATGTGTACTTATTTAGCAACAGATGAGATCGTTAAATAAAGTAAAATAGGTATGCTACTGGTTTTCATGAATGCAAGGAAAGAGGGTTCACAGTTTAACAAGGTATCTTTGTAGGTAGCACTATGATCGGCCAGGACGACGGCACTACGAAATGTATATACATAAATAGGTACGAAGTGTACATGAATGTGCGCATGACGGTCGTAAACTCTAGTAAATACATAAAACTATAAGATATACAGGGTGTTTCGAAGCTGCCCAACTACGCTTTAATAAAGTCCTTAAACATGGTGTCGCGCCGCAGTAACTAGGAGTCGAATGACGTTTATGAGTTTTGGTGTGAGGAATTTACAATACACATACGCAACATGTTTTTCTCATAGCTACACTGACTGATTTCTTACTTTATTCTTCTATCGTGTGTACAGAGCAATGAGATCAAACGACAAAACTGCGACCAAGTGGAATTCTCACCTATTCTAAGAATAAATATTCGCGAGACCAGATACCACGCAGATCATTCCAGAATGCAGTGCTAACACACGATAGAGACTCTTAAAAATGAAGTTACAACGCGACCTTTACCACTTTCCCCCGATCGTAAGCTCTTTGCGCCTTGTGAATTCTTAAGTGCTCCAGTTACCGAGCACCACCCGCTATGCGAGCTATGTTCAGCATATGCTGCATCGCTCGAACACAGTCCTACCCGGAAAGCATTTATGCTGCCGATCAAGGAGATGGTATGTACTCTACTTAGGCTGCGGTTATGACCAACTTGCCGAGAATCAATCATTCACGAAGTTCATGCTTTATATAACGATTATTCTGTGGCCATCGCTATTTATATTCACTGACCTTTATGGTGCTCTGCCTATTTAGAAGTTTTTATTCTTATTTTCAACTCATTTTTTTTCTTCAATATATCCTTCAGATCTATAGTCAGTTTGACAAGTTTAAATAGCAGATGCTGGTATTATAAATAGTACATTTATTCGTACGGATCTGTACTTATATATGAGTATTGAATTTTGTTTCGAAATTTCTTACGGGGATGTTCAATTAGATATCTCGATATTTTGTGCTGGAAGTCTTGAAAGTGACTTCAGTCGAACCCGCAGGTACCAACCAAGTGTATAGGGTATGATCCCCAAGTATACACGCATTCTCAGGTCAAGACCTCAATGCGCTGTCAAGATATACGTTACTATTCTTTGCAAAAAATATCTTGCTCTCAACATTTAAGTAGTTACCGTTCATTTTATTGCATGCCCTCTTTTCGTCGCTGCGAGTTATAGTGCCTTCCTTCATTTAATCATGTATACATACCAATTTCACATCGCAAGAGTAAATTTGATGAACGGTCTGAAATTTACCTGACAGGACTAATCTCTTTGCTACGGTTGCACCTCACTGTAAGTAATTTGGATTGTCGACTTGCAAATTCAGATCTCATTTAGTTATCATCCAAATGATCAATGCTTTCCAAATAATTAGTCGAATATTCTCTTTTTGCCCAACGATCATGAAGATAGAATTAATGAAATGCAGCTTGAGTTACCATTTACGGCATCAGTAAAATATTAAATAAGCAAAAAAATAATGCTCAGTTCCTGTGAGTTAGAATAAAATTCTCCCTTTGATTTTTATCATGAAAATCGTAAAAATGTATGGTTTCCAAATTGGACAGAATCAACTTGTATTTGGCTGCAGTTGAAGTTGCACCTTCCTTTTCTATAATGATGTATCACTGGGTTTCATATTGCTAGTACTTCGAAACTCGTGGACATGATACTACGCTACTGAAGATTACGTAGAAAAAATCTTCAAAAGATAAGATGAAGTACAAATGAGAAGGATTTTATATATTTAATAAATGTATGATGCACTGGCAGATGCCACAGACACTATACAAATGCCACACCCAGCCACAATGCTATCAATCTTACAAACTACTTATGAGTACGTTTACGAAGATACTAGTTTCCTGTCTTTTGAAATTCACCTGTAACAGTACTTTCTATACAAATATATTTATCACTTGCATTGTAATTGCAACATGTAAAATACAAAAATACTAATCAGTACTATTAATACTAGGTTCATATTACAAAGCTTTATCATACTTTAGACGTTCAAGAAAGAGTACTAGAACATTATGTTATGTAAGCATTTATATGCGTATAATTTTACATTAACCCTTAAATCCTATCCATATTTCAGTATTCACTATTACTAGCCAGGGGTGTATGACAACCCAGATTTATTTTTGCCTCTGGTCAAGTGTCAAATAAAACAAGAAAATTTTCAAAATTACAGCTTTATTTAGAGTTCAACAATATTAATTTTCAATAGAATCATGACATATTTTTTATGATATTCCATACAAATAGTCTTTTTACAGCAACCTCTGGGGTGTCTGACACCCCTGGGTAGGGTTTGAGAGTTAAGATAATTAAATTTTATCCACTGGATAATAAGCGTTCAATATTAAACTAACGGTAGCAAAGGGTAGTTTAATTGAGATCAAAGTAAACTACAGCTGTATAATACTATTACAGATTTATAGATGATATTGTGCGTGACCTTAGAAAGGATTAGGGCATATTTATACATATATATAATATAGGCTTTATGGAATCCAGCGTTCATAGATGATAATAAACAGGTTCTAGAATGAAACGTGTCTCTATTTACAATCGTAACCATTCGTTTTTAGAACTTGTGTACGTACAGTTGTATGAACAGAATATGCTATAACTTTAGTAAATAATATTATATATGAAATCATAGTTGGTAGTTTCACATATTATCAACCCTCCTTAAACAATTTTGAAAATTATATAATTGTACTCACTTTCATCTGGATCTTCATTTTTTTTCCAATCAGATCGGTTCAACGATTCGTTCGAAATTTTCGAGACTGGTATCTCTATTTTTGCAATGAATAAGACTTTACCGTAAAATAATAAAGATAATTATTCGCAAGACACATTTTATTAAATAACACATTCTTTTGGCAAAGATATAAAACATTGAAAAATTGTAGATGGTTTAACACTAGAACTCCCGACGGGTACATTTTGTACCCGAGCGCATGTTTGCGTTTGTGTATCTTCCGTTGTTAAGAAGATAGAAAACTGAAATTTTGTGACTTTTATTTAATTGTAGAACCTTAATTGTAGAACCTAAATTTTATACCAAACTTCAGCCTTTTGAACTTTTAGTCCTTTAAAATATGAAGTTATGCACTCGGACACAAAATGTACCGCTCGGGAGTTCTAAGTATGCGGGATCTCCGGGAGTTCTAGTATTACCATGGAGACAAAGCAATTATAGGAATTAGAGTAAAAGGTTGATTAAATTGTGGCGATTAAATTATCTGTGATCTGGCTGTACAATTTTATTTTGGCTAGAAAAATCCCGCTGAGCCAGACTAATAATAAAATCTGTCACGAGAGATTGCATAGAAATGGTCTCACGCAACCAAGAGAGCCGCCTCAGGTGTAGGAGCTGTATGGTACTTACTTACTCCGTTAGTATAGGCATAAAGTAAGATTCAGTGACCGTGGTGTCGTTAGTGATATGAGAGACGCCAGAGGCTCCAGTATTATAGTTGTTGTACTCTCAACGAGCAGTAATCACAACCATATCATTTAGTATCATCGTAACAATAAAATTCATAATCTATGACGTTCATCATTATTGAAGCAGAACTAGACCAATAAACTTAAATTTTTCAAATAATTTCACAATTTTCTATAATTGACCACAGGTCGGGTTCAAGTCATTGATTGAAAATAATATTTCCTCGACTGCTATGAAAATCGAAGTGCAATAATTTTACAGTATATTACAAATGACAAAATTTAATCAAGAAAGAAAAGCATTAAAACATTTTTGCTTTTATTAGTTTTAATATCTTTTTATGTGTAGTTGAAATATACATTCATTTATTATTTTAATATATTACATGGTTCATCGCATATATCACAAATCGAATATGAAGATATAATGAGAAGGGTACTAAGCCCCTCTACCCTCTGCGTGCGTCCACTTCATCAGCGATGTACTTCACGATCGAGTTATAAGTATATAAGACCGTCACAACTACTGCTCATAAAAGTGTAGCGCACTCTTTGAGTCATCCGACAACTTATGGGTACCTTCATTTCTTATGCTCGCAGTCGTGCTTTTTGAATTATTTTTATTTATTTTTTAATTAGCGTTAATGAATTTACGCTTCGAAGAAGACCACACCAAACAAATGTTAATCATAAAATACAGTTAATCCTGTAGAATATTTCAATTTTTCAGAATCTATTTTACACAGTGAACAGTTTTAGGAATGCAATTGATTCCATTTCGTTTTGCCTAATATGTTAAATACGGGTGATTTTTATTAATGAGCATTTATATGTATATTATATCATCATGAAGTTATCGTAATATACAGCCGAGCGAACCAGTTTGGATCTGTACACATATAATTATAATTTACTACGGAAATAAAAAAAATTGAGGAATGATCGCATAAAATACCGATGGTTCACTTGATTGGAATAATAAAGATGCAACGACACCCTCGCGGGTGTCATATTTCCTATTCCTTCAGGATTTACGATCGTGTCTGCGGCACCTTTGAAGACCTGTAAGCACCTTAAACCCACGGGCGCAGATTCGCATAATCTAATCGGTTTATTTCTTTATAATGGTCCTAAAATTCTTCTCCGAACGTGATGTTCATATATGCGAGCTGAGGTTATGAAAGTCGAAGCGCTCTATTATCGTATGAAAACGAGTCATACGACGAGTCGACTATAAAGAGTTTTAACGAGCCACAGATGCCGAAGCTTCCAGTACCGTAAACATCAACTCAGTAACACTATAAATTTTGGAGTTTCATGAACTGGCTTTTGGAAATTCGATAAATCAATCGTTGCCTCAGCCCCATTATAGAATCTGGTACTATGCGGGTATTTATACATCGAATATCCATGTTCTGCGTCTAATGAATCATTGTTGGATCTAGTTGGAAAGTCCATGATGATTTTCAACAAAATAATTAATCATTAATTTAATCGTAAACAGGAAAGTGTTCATGAAAAGGTGTAGAATATTAATTATAAATTGGTTACATGAAAAAATTTTACGTTTCTTTATAAATTACAATCATTCATCTCATATTATATTGTTTATTTGGACATACGCTGGTTTTTGCAGTCAATTATTAAAATAATGATTTCCATGCAACAAAGCATGACAAATAATTATTCATTTTGAAAGGAACGACCATGTATTTCAATCAGTGAACTTATTACGCCCATATATATGTATATCTGGAATTGGTTGTACTTCAAATTCATAGAAAAGAAAACGTTTTTGAGAATCGAATTCTTAGATAACAAACATACCAAAGATAATAAGGATATAACTTACATTTACAGCTAGAGTGCATTGTGCAAACGAGTGCCTATAAATGTGCATACGAACCAATTGTGGAAGATGCACAGTACAATTTATTCCCTTCAATAAATGCAGACCAAAGAAAAATATAAATTGACTTAGTTCCGCTTACATATAGTAATATTAATAAGCAGCATAAGAAATGTCCACAAAACAAGCAGCGTGATAACTTTCGAAAATCTATTGTGCCAAAAAGAAAAACAAAGAATTAACGTCATATTAGAACCTGTAGGATGCGGGTCAAACTCGAACGATCCTAATCGAATCGAATCGATTGGAATTTCTTCGAAACTCGCGAGTCACCGATACATTCGATTTAATTGGGTTCTGCTCCGTGCACCGTGCTTTTATCTCCGAGAATATCGATTGGCAACATACAGGCTATGGTATATACGTGCAGGCGCATGGGTAATGCACGTAGCTACAGACACAGCCGAGACACGAAGAGGCAATTATGAAATCGTATATTATAATACGGAAAAATGCAGGAGCCATTACCGGTCCAGCGCTTATCTCCTTACGGCCATCTGCATCTACTTTCGTTCGGATGAATCGAATCATAACAGAGTATTGATTAGAAAAGACTGATAGTTTAGTAAATACATTTACTGGTCCGTCAAATGACGGATCAGCTTAAGTTTCGACGCTGCTATAGAAACTGGCCAAAACACATTCGCAACTCATAAAGCAAAACTCTATAAGACTTCTGTAACATTGCTGGTTCTCAAACTTATAGCTATTACTGGCTCGAGATTCTTATTAGAATTATGAATTATCCAACGAAGCCAAAGCGATTAACGAGCGATTACGCGCTCAACTTTATAGCCTCGTCCCGTGGCACTGGAATGAAATTAATGAAATTCTTGGTACCCTCATATTTTTCCGCGAGATTTAATGAAACTTCGGATAACGGACGTAACGTAGGCACGAGATACCAGGATGCGTACGCGCGCCACGTCTTACCCAAACGTGTAGCTAGTACCATACATACCTAATACCTAGTACCTACTACGTACCTACGTACCTACCTACCTACCAACCTACCTACCAACCTACCTACCTACCTACCTACGTGGATACGTACGCCCGTGTGATACTTGTAAATTACAGTGCGCGGACACAATATTTCATGGAGTATCGTTTAACCTCGGATGATTTGTAACTTGGCAAGACGCTCTTATCTCCTATGCGAATCACGGCAAAATTCTCGAGCTCGATCTTCGAAACGGTGCCTCTTCTTACTTACAAGGAACCTCATTTAGGTGCCTATACGGCGTACTTCAAGGCTTTCATGGGAAATCGATGCAATTCAATGTAACGCTTATTCGTACTTTGTAAATAAATAACAGCGTTGTACGTGTTCGAGATTTCCGAAGGAAACCCGAGAGTGCGACTTCTAGATTTCCAAATGCGAACGCTACGTTCCTTCGTTAGCGTTATGCGCAACGTATTAATTACGGAGGGATTGGAGTTCGTTAATTACGAGCGGCTGGGGCAAGTACCTACCTACCACTATACTCAATGCACAGAGTATTCCTTCTACGCACTGCGCAGACTGCACGTATATGACGGTGAAATTAAATTGCGCTCCATTAAGCCATTTCAGTGTTACCATAATTTATATTTTCTCCAAGCCAATTGCACTTTCCATCGTTGGACGCTATTTACTACGCATCATTCGCTCCGCATTCTTTGTGCTTCTATGCGAATGTAGTTTGTGCATTTATTTTGCTTCGACTGTCGAAGAGCGGGCATGCTTCCTATCAATATCCGGTACAAGATGAAGTTTCCTCCACCTACGTCCCCGAGTAAATAGTTCTACGTATGAATAGTACTTATACGTATGACTCCACGGCGGACATATAAAATACAGAAATGGCGTCGAGCCTGAATGGAACCTGCATTTGCATCATTGCCTGTGCGGGCGCTGCTGCCGGGCACTGTAAATCTTAGACATCGTAGAACTCGAAGAAATCATTACACCACGCTGTAGTATATTACTGCTAATATAGCGCAGTTGGATATTTAAATGCAACCTATAGACACGTGCGGATGCTGAAAGCCAAACTGTCTATATCTCGGAAAATCATAGAGTTGCAGTAAATCTTTCTTAGCTGCAGCGAGGTGATACGTCCAAATTTAATGCTACTTTTGCGCCTATTGAACCATGCTCAAAGCCAACTACAGACCTTGACTCGATTTTCTTCACCGACGTTGGCCAAGTCTTTCGCGACCTTAAGTATCTGCACGAACATTCGAGAAATTCGAAAAGACTCAAGACTAAGAAGATGAGGGAATTTAAACGTTACCAGCACTCAACCTGGCTTCTGTCGGAAAGACAAAAACCGATTTGACTGCAGCCGATCAGTCGAGCAAAGAGTGCGTCTGGTGAGGGAACAAAAGGGACGCATGAAAATTGTTCTAAGAATCGTTGGTACTCGATATTAATCGACGGGGGCATTGTAACCCGCAATGAAACACAAATGGGCCGAAATAGGAGCTGTGTTTCACGTAACCCGACAAAATGGCATCGTCATGCCTAGAATGATTGGGCATGAGATCGTTCTTGTAATTAACAGCAGTACAATTGTCCAATTCGATAGTAGAAGAATCGTAGGTCGTAGTGGACAACAGTTTAGCCGTCTGTCAATCTAGAAAGTCTCGTACACCGTGCCGCAGAGTTACGGTTGTCGATTGTCTGTTTATTGTTATTATTTATTATCAGACCAGTTTTATTTTACCTGTCATTTTGTTGCATTCGTCTTCTAGCTTTTTCTACTAACTCATATTTCTCATCGAGACGTTGCGTTGTTAAGGCATACGTTGCTTCCTCTTGCGTGAAGCAATTTTTGATTTCTTTCCCAAGGAACGTTCAGAGATTTATACATTGATTGAATATTGTTCAGAACGATCCTTGTACCTCTTTTAAAGGATCGCTTACTGTATGTAAAGTTATCGAAACGTTTCTACTCAAACGCATGTAGGGTAGACGCACCGTTTTTGGCCACCTTAGGGCCGATTGTGGCCATCACATTCAAAGCAATAAAACTAAACATTTGATTACAAGAAAAAAACATCGAGTAGGTCATTCAGTGAATTTATGTCAATTTGTTCGAAAAATGAACATGCAGTTGTGGGAGAAAAATAATTTGAAGAATAAAATAATAAAAATTGCCACAGTTGGTACAGTGGCCACTAACGGTACATCTACCCCATTGCAAATTGAAATTCTACCCAATAATCATCGTGTTTGATGTGCAGTTGTTTAAAATTATATAGTGTGCAAGATGTTCTCAAATTACATCGGAATCGTACATTTATTTACAGCAAAAGAATGGTTGTGGCAGGGTTGGGGTTTCTATGCGGCATGTGCCTTGATTTGAAAAATGCAATGCCCTTGGAAATCCCAAAAATGTCCAACGCGCCACATCGAAATAAGCATTAAAAGTTCTAGAAATAATTCACTCAGTTCTAACTTAACTAACTCGTGTACTGGGATTTATTAATCGAATTGAAAGACGTTCTGACTGATAACTAAAAATTCTGTCCAAACAGAAGCATGAACATATTACAAATAATAATTATTTACTTATTGAACATTCTAGCTCGAATTAACGATTCCAACTCATATATTGTTATTATTTGATATACCCAGTGGATGGTAATACTGTGTATTACCATAAGCAGTACAGTGACAGCTATAGCAACGTCTCGCAGTTAATGCAAGTGCAATAAGTAATGTTGAATAATCGAAGGTAAAAACGAATGCGAGTAACAATTTCATATCGACGATCTGCAGATTTTAACCTTTAGAGGACGGGCAGATTTTTTAACTTCTACAGTTTCTAACTAGGAACTTCTATACATACGTTAATATTATAGTGTAGGCAAAATATAAGACCGATGTAGAACCGAAAACTCGGCTTACTGTCTTCCAGAGGTTAATATCCACCCATCGATCAAACGTTCTCCTTTTTATGTTAATGGTTCATAATGTTCGAATTATATATTAATGCCGTCGATTATTTTCCATCGCATGGAATCGTACGTAAGAAATAAGACCTTCATTAGAAGAATAACTCTTCCCTTTGGGAAATAGAATTGGCCGTGGTACATGAACATGTTTATGCGTGCAACAGAACGTGTACTTATCGTTAGGTTCAGACTCAACTGATTCTCTTGAGCCAGTTAAGGTATCTAATAAGGACATAGAGAAGGGTAGACAGCAGGTTCTTATGAGAGTGAATGCAGAAAATACAAAGTAGTATGACAAAAGCGTCGTATATCAATTACGACTCAGTAAATTCTGCGAAACAGCTGAATAAGTGGGTTTCATCTTTACATATCGAACAAAAAAAGTTCCAAGAAAGATACCAAGATGTATAATAATCAATGCATTAGTTTCCTTTTAAGATTCGTAAAATTTCGTTCTATTAAAAATAGGTAAAATAAATTGAACCTAACAATAATTATTTTCAGTAATGACTATCTATCACGAAACTTCATCAACATTTAGTCTATATAAATTCCAATAAGACTACAGAGATATCTCAAAATTTCGTCTACCGATTCTGCAAAGCATTAGATAATTATTCATTTACATCCATATTTGCGACTATTAAAAAAAAGTGATTGATTTAATATAATCAAAAAAGGGTGGGCTAAATTCAAACAAATCACCGATTGTAAATAGTATCCATTGTACACAACCATTCGGATATTGACCTAATTACATATATACACAATCGGATTACATATGTCAAAATTAAATATCTAGTGCAAATGAAAATTATTTAAATAATTAATTGAATCAACAGCAATATGGTAGGTAATATTTCATTTACATATACGAATCATTTATACTTTAGGGGACGACAAAAATTACTTAAATTCAACAGAGAATTTTTTCCCACACGAAGCGTATTAAATTCAAATATATGATTTAAAAAAATGATATTCGGCAATAAATCTATCAAAAAATTGATATAATTCACAGTAATATCATAAATAAGAAATGTAAGTGGTTAAATTAACTTGCACGAGATATTACAATAATCCTTTGACGTCCCATACTGTAAATTTTAATTTTCATCGTTTATCTCTATTACTCTCGTTACTGTTGTAAATACATTACATGTTTTTGATCGAGTGTTTGTAGAATCAAAATTGATATATTTAATTTCGACTATTTAACTCATACTGTACATCTCCGAAATTAAATGCCGACGGTGCACACACCTTTATGTCCTTTAGCTGTATGCGCGTGAGTGAAACAGAACTACAATTGGTAGTGGAACTTTGCTTGAACAGAGCATTTGATGATAATGTTATTAACAATTCTAGTAATAAAGATATGATCTAATCAAAGAAGATGCTGTAGGAGGCAATTGCAACCATCCGTTATGAGGTATATGAATCAATTTGATTACGTACATTTTGACACTTTGTAATAATTGTAAAATAAATTGTACGAGTCATGCATATAAAAAATAAAACTACTGTCTGATCCAATTTTTCCTTACGAACAATTTAAAACAATGAAGGATTTGGTTTCTTGAATTTCCGAACAAGTATGACTGTCTGACTGACATGGGGAGACAATTTAATTGAGCTTTCTAAGTTCTCGATTAAATTTCAATACATAATACCAGGGTATCCAACGGATTTTTAAATACATATTATGCCGTTGTACTATAAAAATCTAGCAATGAATAGATGATTCCAAAAATTAACAGTTATTAAATGACCAGCATAATTTTATATTAGTAAAATGAATTTTCCTCGCTCGAGGTACTCACCACTTTGAACAGTTTATCCAGTAAACGAAGCTTTGGGGATTTCACGAAGCTACCACGCAATGGGGTATTGTAAACATTCCCGATCCTGTGTTCGTTCTCTTGCCAATCGAGGGCTGTTCGGTACATCTTGATTAGTGAATATTGCACGGTTATACCTGATCTAGATACACTAGGAGTTGCGATAAGCATTCACCGCACAGATAAAATCGGTTCAGTCGAACACGGATGTGTAACCCGGTTTAAATGATGAATGTCAGAACAGCACAGAGGAGAGAATGAGACAGCTAATACACGAATGAAGTTTAATTAATTGTTTCTATACTTGTATTGACATTAAGAAATAATGTGTTTACCGTTTCTGTTTATTAACAACTCTATATTTTGAAATACTAATTACGTATTTCATACTTATAGTCTAATAGACACTATTTTTTATGTTACGATAAACCTCATTTATTTAATTTTAATATGTCACTTTGCTGCTTTCATGTGATTTTGTTTTACAGAGATAACAGGTCATAACGCTTTTCCTGGCATACGTACACTGATTCAATTTTGTTATTGATGACAAATTGATCACGGTGTAAATAAGGGATATAATGACTGGCAGTGTATTGAAGGACAAATGACGTATCTAATAAATTCTCAACATTTCAAACAATAATTAGAGGATATAAAGATCAGACACCTTTGTATATAACAGACGGAATTATATGGAAAGAACCGGCAAATGACAAATCGCTTTAACAGTTTTGTCATTAGTATCTGACTAACAGATGCTTATTTTCTTCAAGTATACTTGTTATCGTTATCAATGTTATGCAGTTCATAGATAACCTAATAATATTAGGAGTTTGTATAGATGAAATATTAATGTATTTGCAAGGTTGAAAACATCCGATTCAGATACTAATTTAGAGCAACTGCTATTTACGCATTCTGATGGAAATTCAAAGATAATCATCTCATACGAACATGAATATTAATGGTCATTAAAAAATTATTTTCTCGTTCCAAGTGAGCAGTAAATGCCAGAAGGTAACGATTATGAATACTGCATTTTGTAAATGAAGGATTACAGAAAATTACGGATGTTCAGGTTTAAGTATGATTGATGTTATCAGCTATGTCATTCAAAATCATACATACATTCATCTTCATAATGATTCAATGAAATCTTTAACCGAGAATAAAATCGTTTCTTTTGATTCGTATATTAAGAGTTGTCGTTTACGCCAAGAAAAAAAAGATATTTTCATTTAGGTAATTTCTAAATTTTAAGCAATTTAGTAGGTCACTTTTATATTTATAATATCGAAAATAAAAAATCCATATATCTAATGGACAACTGTTTAATATGGTAAAGCTTTCATTTCTTCGATGTAAATTGTATTTTACTGATATAACTTGTAGTATATTTTGATTTATCCAAAATACGATGTTCTTAATAAATTGTGATTCCATTCTAGGAAAACATTAGGTATAATAAAACGATTTGCTTTCTGACAATAAAGGCCCATAGATCTGTGCTCTATCATCCTCCGCATACTGCCGACTCGTGGTTCAATTATTCCCAAGCAGTATTTTCGGCAAAGTTCTTCGTCCGCTCTGCTCCCAGCGCTTTTCCAGTCATGATAGGACCTCTCCGCTTACGCCGCCGCTTTCCTGCACAGAGAATGAAAGATTGGTTTATGCGCAACGTCATAACCCTTCAAATTTATTAGTTGAGTAACCTTGCCTGATCTATCCTGACCACAATCTTATTTACCAGTTAGATTTATTTTACGTCAAAAATTTAATCGTAATATAGAACACAAAGCAATGCATCTGTTATCTGCTTGTCAAATAGTAGAATTTTCTAACGTGAAAAAAAAAACAATTTCTGAAATTAGAATCCATTTATCCAAAAACACTATTTTTAACCAACTGTATGTAGTATTACCAAATTGAAATATTTAACTTCTATAATTTCACTACAATATTCGTTCATACGAGAAGACATAGATTCTGTTATAGAAAGATATATAAGGATAATCACATTTCGGATTTTGGTTTGATATCTTGCCTAGGTCGAAATCAGCTGTCAAATCAATAAATTGAATGTCCTAAGATGAATGGTCCTCAATAATAAAACATTAAATCAAAAGAGTTATGCAGTCAGTTCCGTCAAAGATTACTTAATTTGTCCACGCACATACATATATCGGGTGATATAAGCTCACCCACATACGTCTTGTCTTACTAGCGCTCATCTTATATGCATGCACGAACCTCATTACAGAAGATCATTTTTGCCGTTACATAATACTACCACATGCATTGCAACGATCATCGAAATTTTTGTGAAGGTTTGGATAAGGATGGGTGTCCGTTGATATTAGCTTTCTTAATCTTTTTAAGAAAAATAAGAAATAAATATATTAATTGTTAATCCGTGTGTTACACAACCATCACCGTTACCAATTCTTCATCATCCCTGCGCGTATACAAATTCGTTTATAAAATTACAATAGTACAACAATTTTTGCTTCTTTAACTCCATCTACCGTAACATATTGTTTCAACAGATCTATTTATCACAACCTTAACGTTAATATCATTCGCAGCGTATCGAGTACCATGTGGATAGGAATACAGCAACCGGAAGTACCTATTCACATATTTCTTTTTTTACTGTTCCTGGCGTACGTACATTTTTTGGTGTTTTACGTCTACTCGATATGTCCATGTATGTATGCGTATACTGTCATATGCATATATGAGAGAAGTTAGTCATGAAAAATAAAACTTTCCAAATAATTCAATTAAAGTAGATATATATTCAGTAGAAACATTCCGCGATTCGAGCACGTATTTTCTACGAATGTATATTTTCGCTATTTCTTAAAATAAATTCGAGTCAAATGAATTTATTGTACTGTGATTTTTCGAAGTCTAACGATCTTGCAAATTATATACCTATCTAAGTACATATATTTACGTATGTATTATCTAAAACAACGTAATTTTTCAGAACGAATGAAAATATTAGCAAAAAATTATTAAGTGAACAAAGCAATCGTACGAAACGTTGTTTTTGTTCGAGATTTAAAAAAATTGTAGGCTTAAACGATCTGTGCAAGGTGGTTATTACACGTTCTATAATTTTCTAAAGGCGGTGCTAAAATAGATAAAACTTTAAAGGTACTCAAACAAGTTCAACCAACGGATGTCAAACCACAGTTCTACCAACAAAATAGATATCAATTGCGATAAAGCAGTAGCAATGTAATGCAATTTTCTAATCATTATAAAATTCGTCAACAATTCGTTAAGGCAACAATTTTTTAACTATAATATTTGTGCAGCATTAACGTAGAAATGAACTTGTAACTTTGAAAAAAGGTTTCGTTTTTTTATGTATAAATTACTCTAAACGTTCTCCATGTGTAAAAATATTCAAAACCTACGTAGGCACAGTTAACGACCTTAAACGGAATAACAAATGAGAAAAAATCTCCACGAGGGTATCAGTAAGGAATATCCAAACTTTAAAATTCAAAAAAAAGAAAGCAAAGAAAATAAAAATAATGAATCGCCTTCGGCCGTAATCGCAATTTCCCCGTTTTGCAATTTTTAATACTAATAATAAGTACATAAGCTGCACGCGAATAGAACGATCTGAAGGTCTTTCGAGAATTACAAAATCGGTCTTTAAAATTATATTAGGGAAAGATGGAGTAAGACGAGCTCCTTAAGAAAATAATACCGTCAGAATATTACCAAAAATATATCATAATTGCCCTAACAAAAAAATATATGAATCATATACAGTCAGTACAAACCGTTTTATACTGATTGTATGTGAATCGTATATAAGAATAATCATTGATAAAGGTGTACACATAGAAATAAAAAAATGGTTAATGAATATATTGTTTCGATAATAATATCACGATTGGGATATAGTTGCTACTATTCCTTATTACGAATTCCATATTTCTGTTATTTTTATTGTTATCTAGCCTATACTACCCGGCGTTGCACGGGCTTCTTATATGTAGAACATGTGAAAATCAAACAATAACAATCAAGGGGAGGGGGTGGGGTGTCCAGGTTTAATGGTAGCCTATATTTCCCGCAGGATCCTAGAGAGTAACTATGCGAAATTTGGTCCAGATCAGTCAAAGGGTCTAGAGGTTAATAAGGAACATACAGACAAACATTCTATCACACCGGAGCGCGGCGCACACATTCGGGTTTCTCTCGGGAACATGGCTGAAAGTCGGGATGCTTGATAGCCTATATGTTAATCCGACCCATTATCTCTCTACATGTAAAATTTCAAGTCGATTCGTCAACTGGTGTTTGCGTGATTGAGTAACAAACAAACAAACTCAGAGACAACGTTTCACTTTTATATATTAGTAGAGAAGTAGAGAAATAGGGATTTTAATGTGTGTGATAGATATCATACACACCTTTATCAATGATTATTCTTATATACGATTCATATACAATCAGTACAAAATCAATATGTTCCAAATCTTACACTGATCATGATTTATATATTTTTTACCTAGGTACCATTAACTAATTTTAGGGATAGTCCATCTTGCTCCACAGGACCCGTCTTACTACACCTTCCCCTATGTCAAAATATTCCTTTAAAAATACGAAAGGAAGGACAATGAACATCAACCCTTTTCCGGGGTTCAAATAAATAATTACAGCATTCAGATCGCACAATTTCAATCCGCTACATGATAATACTGCTAATTTAAGATCTACGCCTTTCCATGTAAAAAAATAATTCTCTATAAAATGTTATACAAGCGCGTGTCAAAGAAAACGTAATAAATATATTCGCTTTCTTGTACGTGCTCAAGCCTCCTCGAATTATCATTATTATCACTGCAGTCGCTGCAGGCATTACTTCCATTATTGCTCTTGTATATATTGGTAGGTATATATATATGTTTCGAGTATCTCCAAGATACTGCGCAATCGTTGCACAGTCTTTATGTTTTTCGAGAGAATGTCCGACGGTATTCTGAGATCATTGTTAATCTGTCATTCAAAATTAGTAGCGCGAGTTCTTGACAGTTACTAATAAGAGAGAAACCGAACGTTCTGTCTGTAAGGACGAGACACGAGACTGTGTCATATGTGTAATCGCCATTCGACATCAGTTCCAGATTCATAAATACACGTTCTATGTAGTAGGAAATGAATTTTCGAAATGAAACTGATATTAGATAAAGGCTACAAATAGTGTCAATTATTTATCGTTCCAGACAGAATGAAGTCCAAAAGGAATGCTTGCACATTCGACTGAGGCACTCGAAAGAAAGACTATTTTTCTTATATTATTTCCAATTAGTAAAGATTCTTTCTACAGCTACAGCATCGATACACAGCCCGCTGTGTCTGATCTAGTAAAAGATGCTTCACTGAGAAGGTCTGATTAAATTTTGAAACAGTATTGTAAATACTAATTCTTGTTTAGTGGTTAAAGCACAGAGAACGATAAATTTGTAATTCAACCCTTGAAAACGGAGGGAATATATCTTGGTGTCTTATTCGCGAAATGCATCGTATTCCGTTTAATAACAGCGCGCAAATTATAGAGTCTCAGCGATTTAGTTGTTATAAAACATCCTGTAAATTACTGAGCAACTGTTCGATTACGCAAGCTTCATGGAGCTGTCAAATTAAGTTAATCGGCCATGTCTATCGAGCACAAATCGTGCATGATAACAAAAGTAAAAAACGAGCAAATTGCTTGTAATGAAAGACCAAGAATTTTATCAGAAAAGCCTAAAGTAGTGAAATGAATCAATCTACATCAATCAAACTCAACATATAGGAATCAAGTTGTAATCAGTCCTAGTGTAAAAACATGATAAGAAGGATTTAATGAGACATAAAGTTGTTCAAAAGGCTCACAGTACGAAAAAAAAATTTGTAAAAAATTGAAAAAGGTTCTAAAAGTTTTGTTCCAATAACGTTGAGCTGTATGACTGAACCGAAAGGAAAAAAAAACGACATATCGCAATGTCCATCGTAATGTCCTTTCTCCCTTAGGTATGCGTTTGTTTTCACCCACTATCTAGCAATTTAGCCGATGAAAAATTTCATAACACGCAGCTGTCTGGTGATCCAAAGCGATCTTCATCTTCGTAATCTTCATAACTAGTCTTCATTCGCTCTCAAAAGATTATAAATACGTATAACAGAAGCAGAATACCAGCAATTTGGGCAATTCTAAATAAAAAACTCCCAGTGATGAGGACATTTTCCGGGCGCTTCCGTGCACTTCGCAGCAATTTCATTGTCGGCCTCTTCAGCTCGATCTTGTCGTCAACGTTGCTTCTCTTTTTCAACGCTTGTTCGTCCTTTGTCGTTGTTTTTTCCGCATTTTTCTGTCTCTCTCCATTCGTCACTTGCTTCTCCAACATCGTTACGAGTTTCTCGTTTGTCGCTACGGTCTTTTCGCTCTTCTCACCCTTCTCACTTCTCTCAGACTTCTCGAGAATGTTGAGACACGCAGCGTTGCTGCCGAGATCCGTCAACTTGTTCTTGGCGTGTTTCTTCGGCGAGCGTTTCGCCTTGGGACTCATCGGGGGTGTACTGACCGGCGTCTTGACCATCTTTTTCTGGAAAAGCGCAGCAGCATCCAGGTTCTTTAGCCTCGTGTTAACTGTCTTCGGCCTCTCGCCGCTGATCGGATTGGACTTTGCTCTCGTGAGGCTCTCCTTCTTTATCTCAAACAGTTTCTCGTGCTTTATTTGCGATTCGGAATCTGGCGTCTCAATCTCAGTATAGATAGAAGTATAATTTTCGGCGTCGCCGATTTTCTCCGTCGTTTGCATCTTTCTCAAATTGTCGGGCGTTACCCTCAGAGACCCAGAGTCTTCAATGTTTCTGCTTTCCGTTGGTTCAAGACTACGACGAAGTATCGTGTACTTTGGGGTTTCTCTCTTCGAAGCCCGACCATTTCTCAAATCCGTCGGCAGACTCAGAGTGTTTTTCAGTCGCACCTTTTGCACGATTTTGGACTGTTCGAACTTCCCGCTCTCGGGTCGAAACTTGTCGCTGAGCTTGTCTAATTGCGCGGCGTCCTTATTCTCGGATGATCTTAAGAATTTCGCGCGCTCTTGGTACATGCCCATTGCATCCCTTGCCTGATAAACTGAATTGGAGGATAATTTGAGCGTATTACCTGAGGCCATCTCCCATCCGTCGTCTTCGGACGTCTCGGGGATATTCACTGACGATGCTTTTGGTTCTTCTTTGGACGACGGCGCATTCCTGAAACACAATAATAGCGTGCAAATTTCTTACATCTTTTTAGAAAAAGGGAATCAGATGAATTAATGCGTACGTTTCAAGTAAAAAAAATTCAATAATAAAGTTTTACATCACACTGCGAGAACAAAAGCAAGCAGTATTATGCATTAACATGAATGTGTTTCAGAGACTGTAATTTAAAAATTTTTGACAATACAATACAGACAACAAAGGTATATAAATAACAAAAACATCATGAATGAAGTGAGTTTTATGAGGTAGAAATATATATATTCTTCTACATCTTGTAAAAATTCATGATACGTGAATTTGGTCTTTACTTTTTGTTCGTTTATATTAATCGCACAGCGTTAACTTCTTGTTCTACTCTACATCCCAAGTAGAAATTTTCGTTGTAATTCCAGTGCCTGTCTAGGTCCCCCCTGGGCCAGTCTAGGCCTAACTAGGACCTCGACGGGCCCTCGATTTTCATAACAGAATTTCGACTAGGAGTTCCAACTACATTTAAGTAGTGTTTATGCTATATATCGTGCATCTGATATTAAAATACGTAAAAAAAACAACAAATTTTAAAGTACAGTGGGACTTTGATAACTTGAACTTCTCTAAGTAAAAAACCTCTACAAGACTATGAATCTTTTCATTCCCTTGATCTTCACTTCTATAACTTAAAAACCCCGATAGGTCGAAACTACGATAACTCGAAGCATATTTCGTTTCCCTTGAGATTCGAGATATTGAAGTTCCACTGTATCTCAAAAATAGCACATTTCTAAGTATTATAGATTTTAAGTTAAGTGCGTTCGACATTTCCAAGTTTTTCCTTTCTCAATTCAGGACTATTAATACGACGCCATTAGCGGTCACATGCCCCGGGCCTTGTTCGTGAAGTTCTCGTAGAGTTTAGCGTGCTTGTTTCTCAAATTATTAACTTCGAAATTATGCCGTCCGCGGGCACTGTGATTTATTCAGGGCATGGGTTGACGGTTCCTACATAGATGTTGCTTCGACCTGCGCGCTCTGCTTATGAATATGCAAAATATAACAGACTAGCGCACACGCGCATGTATTTCAGGCTCACATGACGGATCGGTACAAGCGTGTGCGCGCATCAGTGGGAAATTGAATTTCTGCTTTCTTGAAAAATGCGAGACACGACGGGTCGAGGCTATTAGCCCCACGAGTTAACAGTAACAGCATCCGCTGCCATCTTCGAAACTTCGGCAAAGAGATTAATAAAGAGAGTCGAATAATACAAGAAATACAAGAGTAGCAACGTGATACCTGAAATACAACCGAGATAATATTTCTGATAATTCAATCGTTTCTCGTATTCTCCTAAGAAATCTTCAGAAATAAATGTCAGAAAATATTATTACATAGAGGTATCCAATAACGGATACAGGCGAAGAACAATTTTTTCCCTTCAGGATACGTTATGAGAGGCTGCTTCCTATCACGAGTAGACAGTAAATTAGTAAATTTTTGCGAACGATGGCGGAACAGGCCGACATGAAACGAATAGGGCTGAGAGACGGAACGCCGAGGGTGCCTCGAGAAAACATCCTCGTAGCAGCGGGTAGCCAGGAGCATTGCAGTGCCAACATTAATTTCTCGTCACTCTTCTGGACGGCCATAGCGGTACCATAAATCTGTCGCTGAGTGCCAGAGGGCCCCATCTCCCTATTTCACTTTGGCCATCGCACTGACTGCTTCGTGTTGCAATTGTTCTTACAGAAATGGGTGAACGGGCTTGTCGATTCTCCAAGAATAGGAATGAGGATAAAATTCTTCAATCTCTATCGTCACGTGCGATGAGATTTTCCATTGATTCTAGACAAGACCTCGACGGTGTGGGCACACAGAAGACACATGGGTCAGCTCACGGGTAGCATAGCATACCACGAGTATTAATGAGGCGCCCACGTGCCAACCAATTACTATGCTTGTAACTCGTAACTCCTTAACTCGTCCGGTCGGTAACTGTAACTGCTAATCCTTCTTATTGTCTTCCATATACATCTGCAATTTTTTTTTCGATTACTCCCCATTAAGCTGGTAGCAGATGTCGTCGAGTCGAAGAGACACGTTGGCATCAAGTCCACCTTTATCAAATTCCAAGACGAGTTCATAGAAAAATTTGTGTTACAAAGATAGCGGATGCATCACGACATTTTTTATACTTAAAGAAACTGATCTTGATCCCTATACAAAAAATGAATCCACGATTTTTTTGAGTCCAGTTGAATTTTAAATAATTAATTTTACACGAATGGGATGGAAAAAATACTTGGATATATAGTCGGTCCACGACTTCCATGTATTTTTTTTTGACAGATCGAAAACAATGAAGTCTCTAGCAAACCACACGAGGCTCTGCATTAAATTTTGGTTACAAAGAATGCATGTGCATGGTTTTGCACTGAAATATATTTTATTTTTTCATTTTAGCATATATTTCCGTAACTTTATGGAAAGCTACATGTGATTTTCTAAGGATTGCATTGCTTGCGAATTGTCAAAAAAACATATTGAACTCGTGGACCAATTATAAGACATTAAGTGTTACTCTATTCATCGTAAGATCAAGGATAAATTGTATTTATAGAAAATTTAAAGTAAAAATGGTTTATCGGTAATCCCGTATAAGAAAATATTTTTCTATAAAAATGCAAGAAAAGAGTTATAAGAAAATAGATGTCACCATTCATCCGTGAAGTAAAATCCTCTTTATAGAACACCGTATTTTAATTCAAATGTATAAACAAATTAGTTCAAAACCAACAAATCTCGGTATTAATTTAAAAATTATCAGCAAACAATGCTTTGTAAGCGTAGTAGTATATAAAAGCAAACTGGGTTCGTTAATCATAAAAGATATTCCAAACACAACGAATCGTCGATCTTCATACACACGATTATATAAATACACAAATATAAGCTGCTAGTGACACCAGTTTCCAAATGCGTTCCCTCTTAATACAAAATTATCCGATTAACACAAAGTTATATAAATAAAAAAACAGTATATAAACATTTGACATTACACTCGTTTGTGCTTTCCCAGAGACTCATACATTTCTATATACGATTAAAGTGTATTATCAAACGAATTTTGCATCCACAAATTTTCTACCGACATAGTCAACATAGTATAGCTTACAGAATATGCAACGAAGGTGCTTTTGATGTGCTATCGCATAGATACACAGCCGCATAAGCGAAGGATCGAGTGGTCCCTTCAGTCTTTACCTTGTTTCATGCAAAACAGCAAAGCCGTTTGAGTGAAAAAAACGCAAAGCGTGTAGAACTCATTACGGGTAATCCCGAGGGCGTAGCCTGGATGCAGCAGCTGTGTACTGCAGAAGAAGGCACTCACTCGTATCCGCATTATACATGGAAATCTCTTCCTCCCGTACATCGCAGCGCGCCGCTCCACGCTGCTCTTGTTCGTCTTGGGTCGTAAAGCCGCACGCATTAGCGTTATTATTAATAATATTATCATCTTGGTCATGCGCAGTCGCATACGTACTCCGCGCGTACGGTAGCTACCGGTAGATACCCAGCCTTTATTTATGCTATTAGTGCTCGCCTTTATTTGTAGCGCATTTAATGTAGCCTTACGGTCACCACGTATTCGTGACGACATATCTCGTCCGCTGGTGGATATTCAATTCAGCTGCGAATTCAGTCGCGTTCTTATGCAAAGGAATATCTTGTTCGATGGTAAATTACAGAGCAATCTTAATGCAAAATCATTTAATTAATGCACCTAGAAGTTACTGTCTAACTAGGATTAAGTTAAGGGTGAGGATACGCCAATGTATCGGGAATTCGACGAAACTTTTAAAAGATAGTCATGTAAATTAGCTTTTGACATCTACAGAATACTAATCCTTATGTTATATCTATTCTGGTCTCCGCGGATCCAACAAAACGTCAAAGCTGTTCTAGATTCCTAGATTAGGATTTCGAATTATTAACGCATCTATTCTAGCAGGGTCGTTGTTTTGTCATTTTACAAGATAATGTAAAGAAATAACGTATTAGTTCGTAGAATTCAGTTGAAAGAAGTTATCTTCGAAGTATTCGCGATAAACTTTTTCTAGGAAGTCCTCTGTACTTTATAGTCCACTTGATTGTTATGACTTAATAGTACCAGGACACAACATTGCGTTTTTCAAAGTCATTACGTTTAGAATGGCATGTGAATTTTTTTACACCTTAAAATGAAGTTTAAACTGTTCTTTAACAACCGGTAGTATAAGAATGACGCCAGGGGCTAATATTTTATATGCATTCTAAAACACAGCAATGCCGTCTTAACAAGGCGCGAAAAAATCTTGCGATGCATAATTGCAGCATCTCTTTGTCAGTTTAATTGAAGCTCAAAAGCATTTCAACCGATCGTAACTCAAGTATCGCGGTCTAGTTATCTTGTTCGACGAGTCTACGTATCCTGCGGCTAAACAGTGAATCCAATTGCAGTCGCCTGGGACGTTGAATTCCCGTGATAACTTTAAGACCCGCACGCAACGGACTGAATTCAAAAGTTTACTGAGAGCAAATATTTACGTCTGAATACAAATTTCCAAATTACACGAAGACCCCGTAAATTAGCCCAATACAAAATAATTAATTAACCGTAAAAATCCATTTACGTATTACTCTCTCGTTCCATGTTACGTGCCCTGTAAATAGGTATCCATATCATAGCTCTATCAGTATCGTAAGTCAAACAAATAAACGAGTAATAGCAAAATTATAAATGCATCCGGCCATTGGGGCATATGTAAATCAAATATATAAAGGCTGATTACGAATTCCGCGCATGATCGCCCGGCTATAAGTAAGCCCTGTAATAATAAGCCGCGTGGCGCTAGCAGTGTTGATTAGTTCGTAGTCGAAAGATAGCGACAAGTGTGTAGGCTCGCGTATAATCAAATCGCGATACAATCATCCGTTTCAGCTCGCCATCATGACATCGCTAGGTGGCTTAGTCAACCTTTTCTCCTTTCCTCGTTTTTTTATTTCTATTTTCTTGTTTACCGACAGCTACACGTCCTACAAGACGCCATATACGAATTCGCATAAGATCGCGATAAAGTCCCTGGCGTAGAGATAGTTATGGGTGCAGCGAGTCAAACGGAACGAATTCAATGGTAAGAAGGGACCGGCGATGAGGGTTAGACGTTTGAACGACACTTCTTATAAAAGCTTTCAAATTTGGATTGCGGCATCTAAGATTCCTGGGTGATGCGCTATTGTTAATGTTTAACAAATTACGCAAAAAGTGGCACCAAGGAACGGCTAATGAACCACGGTAAAAACTGGTTGTATTGGGTTGGCAAGTAAGTTCGTTCGGTTTTTAAAGTGTAATGAAATACAATTTACCGAACGACCTTATTTGCCAACCCAATACCTTATGAGCTGTCGCGTGGTAATAGTTACTTTTTGGTGTCTGCGCGCCGCTGTCATACTTTGTCGTTCTTGCCGCGAGAGATTCTCGTTATAATTACGACTACCGTTTCCCGAAAAGCTTGTGCGTGTTGCGGAGGCGCTCGTAGCCATCGCTGGCGCGAGAAACGAGAAACGAAACAGCATTTTACATATCTCGCCCGGCGAATATCAGCGAGCGAAAACCACAAAGTAGCTACGACTGTATGATTCGCAAGCTGAACTTGTTCTACCACTCTAATAACGAGTTACGACGCTCTTATCTTGAGCGTAAAGTGCACGCTGAGATTGCACAATTAAATTCGATGGAAGACGTCACCCTCAACAAATAATTGCGTTCCTGATTATCCCTTCGAACACTGGACTGATCAGCGATGTCGTTCCTGTATGACAACGGAATTACTGAATTAAAAAATGCGCATGTTGAAATTCATTAGGGTTGGCAAGACTGATGTGTCCATTTTGATGAACGATATTATTTACTATTTTGAGTGGGATATTGGGATACGTACAAATCATAGATATTTTTTCAACGCTGCATCAATAGTTAATGAATTAGTAGTCGTTTGATCAAAAAAAAGCTAGGAGTCACTCAGAACCTGTCCTACGTGGACATTGTTACATTGGATCTGTACTGTAGCCATAAAATTCAATGGCATATGGCACTATAAGTAGGTCTCCTCATCACTAACCATACAAGTATAAATCAGTGATTCTGCTTTGCGATGTGCCCTCTGTATCAATAGTCTGTCTATGAAGTTTTGTGAGGAGCTTAGTGATGCGCGCAATTAAGAACCTTCACGAGATAAGGACAAGTGGGGCAATCTTCGCCAGGCAATCTTTATTTGTTCATTCGTTAGGATGTATGCCGATTTACCGATTAGCTGTCAAGTTGTTAACAAACGATGTATAGGATTGCAACACATGTGCTATGAAATAGACTTATGTTTAGAGTTCGCGAATGACCGAGTCAATATTTCCTCAGCAATAAGGAATACAAGGCAGAACGCGTACACAGGAAGACATATTTTTTATTACATCTGCTACTTTTACGTTTCTCGTCGTGTCTTTGCGAGTGAAAGGTACTTTTCTGGGGACGATGATCAGTAGTATTTGACCATCTATATTGACGATAAACTTCGGAAATCTTGAAAAGGAGTACATAATTACAGAAAACGATAATGTGGAGTACTTTGACATCAGAAACTATGGTCCAGAATATTAGGATATCTGAAACAATGATTCATTGTATTTTATCAATCGTATGAAACGTATTGGAGTCAGAAAACAATGATTCGAAATAACAAGACATCAGAAACGACGATCTAGAATATGTGAACATTGGGAAAGATCGTCTGGCCTATTTGAACATGAAGAACGATATACTCCAAACAGTTAGAATATCAGGATAAACAGGTTTGCCTTGCGCTCGACCGTTTGAATCATGTGGTCGCATCTTATGCATTCAACGTCACAAAAAAAATTAACTTGGCTAACGTGGATCTTTCAAACAGGAAATGCTGGATATCTGCAAATATTACCGTTCAATCTACATATATCCGAAATTTAAATCTTGCTGCAAATTTCAACCCCATCGGTTAACCGGCTCACCCAAAATTTTGGATGCAAATACATGACATCAACTTTTCGGATATTTGCACATGCATCATTTTGAAACCGGCAATGTTCGACATCTGCAAATTCTACTGTATTATCTAGATCCGAAACTTGATATATCGAACGTATGGAACGGTGATCTAAATTATACTAAAATAATGAATCGGACTATTTAAGCAAAAGCAACGATGGTTGAAATAGTCATGAAGACTAGCATAAAAAATAATAATAATTGATAGCTATAGATTGGTAAAGATGGTCAAGGATATATAAGCATAGGAAACAAAGACCCGGAAACATGATAATCTGGAATATCTAAATATCAGGACGATAATCAAAATTATGCAGATACAGAGAATAATGATCCGAAGCACCTAGACATCTGGAACGACGAATTGACACATTTTGGCATTCGTATAAAAAGTATTGGCCATATGAAAAAAATTAATCTGAGTATTATGACATTGGAAATGATACTCAAGAATACTTTAGACATCGGGAATGATGACCTGCACTATTTGAATATAAAAAACGATACTCGGAACAGTTAATAACCTGAATATAGGGAGCAGTCATAAAAATGATATAAGCCCAAAAAGTGATGATTTGAAATACTATATTTATAAATCGAGATAAATAATTCGAAACACTTAGATAACGAAAATATTTGAACACACAGAAAGGTGATTTGGAGTACTAGAATATTAAAAACAATGGTCAGAATAATTTGAGTAGGAAGAACGACAGTCAAAATAATCAGAATACTACAGCATAGAGAAAGATAGAAGTATTTGATCACGCAGAACGACAATGCTGCGTCCCTGGCCTTCAGGAATGTTAGTTTAGGATACTTGAACACTGTAATGATATACCGAAGTATTTTTATATATCTCGAAATTTTTCTGCCGTTAGAATTTGCCGCGAACAATCGGCGAAATCTAATATTTCTGAACTATACGAATTACAGCCCAAAATACATATTTCACGGTTAAAAAATGTTGATAGCTGTCGAATTACCAGGTTGTCATAATACATGTAAAAAAATGACGTAGAAACAAGTATGTGTTGTTTTTGTATAAGAATTGAGCTAACAGAAGCACTGCGTGGTAAAGGCGTTGCACAGTGATGTATCGGTGCCATGAGGTAATATATTCTTGCGGTGCATGTGGCTATGTCCAAGTATACACACGACACTTTACAGGAACACATTTGCGGGGGTGTCGACAAAAGTGGAGAACCCCGTAACGCAAAGATCGCAATGTATAGTGTTGAACGCTTAGGTACGTTAAAGGAGATTCACGCGCAACCTACTGTAATATTCCGACAGCGTGAATTTTACTGCACAACGCGAGTCATTCGGTGTGGGATAATGTCGCGATTTTCCCACCCTCACACCTGGCACGCTATAGCTGCTTTGGAAAAGATTGTAAGCCACCAGATGTTCAGATTCAGAATCAAGCCAGGTCTCGCATATGTGTGCATATAGTCCACGTAAGACCCGTATTCCAAACTCCAAATAAAGACACGAATAAACATTGGCCAGCATGCCACTATTCCACCGTACCACCATGCCAGGATGCCAGAATGCCAAGATGCGAGCGTGCCACCATGCCGCGCGCACACGACACCACTCCTATTTGCATAGAACTATATTTCGCTTTAACGTTTGACTCATGGTACTTGTTGCATCATTGTACGCGGGCGCCTCGGAAACACCGGAAAAACGAATCAGTTGCGAGAGCAAAAGGGTAAGGTAAGATTTCGAGATTATTAAAAATGGAATTTGCTACTGAGCGAATGTACTGTGCCTGTGCATCATCAAGTGCAACACTAATTGAGTCGTTTGCGTGATAACCCCGACACTGAATTGCACTACAACCCATTATATGCAGAAAATCCAGACAGTAGGTGCTTTATAAAAATTCATCTTTGGATCTATTGCGTAACTGAACCGTAATTACGATTCTTGAATGTGATTGTCCGATTACGTAAATAAATCAATACAATTGGCCGTTATTCAGTAATCGTAACAATGGCTTGGTTAAGATCGTAAGATACACTTTAAATTCACTTAGTTCCTTTTAGGGCTGGTTCACAATAGAGCGCCGTAGGGAAGTGAAGTTTTTAGCGTATGTTTATATTTGAAAAAAAGGTACGGAGCATAAAAAAAATGAACTTCACTTCCATTCGCTATGCGAATGAGCGATTAACATAAAGAAATCTGCCTAACAATCTCGTGAATTTCTCGTAACAAATTACGCATTTTAATAATCTTTATCTACTATCCCTCCGCGTGGGTAATCGAATAATTCAGACCTATGCATTTGCATTTAAGGCGCAGAAGCTTAAGTCTTGGAAAACGCGACGGCGCGTTGCGTTCTGTGGCACGGCACGTTATCCGAAGCGTGTTGCATTATTATAATTATTCTAATCAAGTTCTAATACTCACTGTTGGTTTTATTCCCTTATGGAAAACCAGCCTCGCATGTATCGTAATGATGGTGATTGGGTGCACGTATATATTACAGAATCTAACTAATCCACATCAAAAAGATCGAACTAATGAATTAATGCTCGAGGTGACCTCCAGTCTATTTCTTTTCTCAACCACGATTACCTACCGTATTTTGATAGTAGGTTAAGTTTATTAAATTTTCATTATCTTTACTTTAAAGCTCACTAAAATTAAATCCAAAAACAAGACAAAGTCCACGTACAATTTATGCACTGTTCGTCCTTAGAAAACATGATTTAAAGTGTAGATGGTCAGAATTTCCGTGACATGAACGGGAGGTGTTTTGCATAAAAACATCTGTAAAGACGCGTCTCAAGCATTAATTCAGGGCGTAGTATACGGCTCTATGCAGATTATTCTTGTACAGGAAATCCTAGAGTGCATCGGGCAGATCGCGACCGCGTATAGACTACAAATTATATTGCAATTTATCCGAAGCCGATAGCAATTTGCGTTTCACATAATCCGCACATCCCGCTGTAGGTTCAACTGAGTGTAATGCAACATCCGAACGTTCTTATAGACTCACACACCAACTAATCGCAGTCCAACGAACTGCAAGGAACGCGATGCTCCTTTTAATATCTTTTCTTTAACAAAACTTAGACAGTTTCGATACCGGTAAAAGATATCAATGGTATATACTACATTCCCATTTAGCTATCAATATTTACGTTATGTGCATAAGTTAATACAATATTATATTATAATCGTGCATAAGTTAATACAATATTATTTTTCACGTAACTATCGTATCGATGAGATGTTTGGCTTTGACTAAATTTAAATCGTCCACACGAAAGGTACGAGCTAATCAAATTTAGTCGACGAGTTAATCATTTTTAACTACGGTAGCTGCTATTTTACCATTAACCACGGTGTAACTACTATGTATTAATATGATTCCATCTACTTGATGCTTTGAATTTTACTCACTCTGATGCTGACAGCTTCCGTTTCCGCTCACCGTGGGTTAATTTATTTGACGTGTCCAAGGACGCTTGGTGTTCTGCGTATTTTTGTATTTTAAAATTTCCAACCTTACTTAGTTGTTTTAACACTGAGCCGCTTTGATCGCGCCGATTCAAACCGACGTAGGCTGTCGTGTCCGACAACCAGGACACGCTCACGCCACCTGAGAATAATAGAAACATGACTTGCGATATTCCATCTAGATAGGTCGCGAGAAGAATTCGACAATATCGATTTACACAAAATGCTTGAGATATTGTGCAAAAGGATCGTTCAATGAAGTAAAGCGATTTACAATTTGAAGAAAATTTGTATGAAAATGAAAGCTCACCATATGGACTAAATAATTGGGATACGTCACTAAACCTCCATTTCTTCGGAAATGTTATATGGAAGACATGATCCCGGCTAGGATTTGCTAAAAAAAGAAGGAATACAAATATAAAAATGTTGAATGAAGTGCATATTAATGTGAATTTAATATCAAGTACAAAGAATTCTTAAATTACAATAAGGACAGATAATACTTACGATCCTTGCCCATCAAGTCTATATATGGAAAATCTTTGAGTCTTGTTATAAGGAGTCTAGAAGAAAAGCAGGATTTCATTACAGAATTAAGTGGAGTATGAATTACATGTAGGGTAAAGTACGAGAAAGTAATACGTATAACTTACTTATTTAAAAAAGGATTTAGTAAAGAGGAGTTTGTAAGCACCGTGGATACTTCAGGCTTCTGTAAGGAACCTTGAACATCATTTTTTATAATAAAGATTTATTTAACTTATTTAGTTATATTCTATACGAAAACATTTCTTGCGCTCACCCAGATGTTTACAAAGTGCTATAAAACACAATCCCGTAATATAAGCGTCATAACCAGCCTCGTGCGACTTCATTGCCGACACAGAGTAACTCCGGTTCGGCACAGAATTCACTTCCGGAAGCGAAAATGGGGCTTTGCTTACTGTCTCCAAAAGAATATTTAAATTAGATGATAGCACAGACTCTCGAAATTGTGGAGATTGACAAATAACTTTTGTGTCTAATATCCTAGAAACAAAAATGAAACACGTTCATGCGATTATAAGAATCAAACTAGTGGTCATATATGCATACACTCGTTTTACTTCCTCTAATATTTTATTTCGAATTACCTTGGAAAGAGGCAGTGAATTAGAGCTTTAAATTCTGAATAGCTCTCGGGTAGAGGTGCGAAAAATTGATGAACTATATGACAGAGGTCCAATAACATGTTATGCCCCACTAATAATTTACCCTGAAACCCATACGTAAAATGTGTTTCAAGACTGAGAGAAAGAATGTAGGTTAATATCTGATTCGTGACTACGGACAGTGAAATCAAGCAAATAGAATTTATAATTCGTAATGTAATATGTCTAATGTTAATTTCTTGACCAAAGGTCAAGAAAATAAAAATGTAAACTCACCGAATCAGCGATTTTTCTTAATAACGCGCTAAGCCCAACTGCTTCTTGTACTTCACGCTTTTCCTTCTCTCGTCTTTCTGCTTCTCTTTGTTTTTCTTCCTCTTTTGTTCCCATTTTTTGAACAATCAAGCACTGGCTTCCACCTTCTGTCCTACTTTCTAATCTGATTTTATTAGGCCACCTCATTCTTGCTTCCTGGTGAACAAGTCGTCTAATAAAAGCATTGCATCTGTCTATCGTCAACTCTTCTACTTCTGAATCAATAAAGTCATCTATTCTGGAACTAATAATATAACACGAGATTATTATTCATATTTGAAACAAAAAATATAATATTTATTCTAAAGAACGCGAAAAAGTTTCTTTCCTGTAATCAAAATCAACTGACTTAAGAATAGTAAAGCTCAGAAACAACAAAATCTTACCAAATGTCTTCTATTTGTGGTTTGTCCTCATCCGAGATTGGAATTACCTCTAAACCCTCTTCCCTAGCACGTTGCCTTTCTTCTACTCGTTTACTCAATTTTTCTTCCTCGTCACTAGTTAAATAAGGGATGCCTAACTTGAAAAGTTTATTGAAGTCAAATCCTTGATTTGCTAGAAATGACATAGAAGATGCCTGACACATGAATCGACAGTCTGGTGCTGCACGATTTAACGGTCGTGGAAATACATAAAAGTTATACGACTGTTGAGTATAACTGAAACAATAATTTTTTGTGTAACAAAATAACTAATCAGTCTGCCAAGATATATATATTTAGAAATCTGAAATTTCTTAATTATTTGAATATTTATATAACTGCATACCTATTGGTTTGTGAATCATATGAAAAAACGGAGAGGCCAAACTGAATAAGGAGAAACTCCATGGAGCCAGATCGGAGTTTAGAATAGTACTGAGCAGGTGTGTCAAACGCATTAGTTTCAGGTCCTGAATTCAGTCCAGTGAATTCCCCATCAATTCCCAAGAAATCTGCTCTCTCCAGAACTTCATCTAGTTCCTTCAGCACTTCTTTGAAATCTATGAAATAGCAATAATTGAAAATTTACATTAAAAAAAATCAAATATACTTAGATATACTAATATTTATTGAATATTCATTAAGGTTCCTATAATTTATCTAACTGATTATCATTTGTGGTATTAATATAATGAAAACACTTGATTTTAATATTATACAATCTACAAATTTATATAGTTTCCATGTAAATAAAATTAATTAGTTAAAGAACCTTAACCCTCTATTAATAATTGTTTTTCTGAGTTGCTTATGCAAAGTAATAGCAAGTACTCATTTTTCATAAACCTTCAACATTGCGGTATTAATTGTATTTTTCATAAACTTTTTTCCAATGTAATCGTACAGTTTCGAATATAACATTAAATCTCATAGTCTTCAAGTCACAGCTACATCATAGAGGGTTAGATATATTTATCATTGGATTAAATCACAGACCATCAACTTATGCAATAAATATAAAGAATGTTTAAATTTTACTAATATTAGCAAATCAAAAATTCAAAAATTTGTATTTAACATAAATCTATGAGACAGCAAGCATGATTCATAATGTACACATATTAGGCAATATTTTATTAGAGACCAATCAATTTAGAATGAACTAATTATAAACATATATATATGCTATATGTTATACACATCTGCATGCTCAAACACACGCACACAACAATCGTGCTTGCGCGCGCGCATACATATGTTCAATGTTTTAATCTGAAAAATAAAATATTCAGAAACTAACGTAAAAAATAAATTGTTACAAATAAATATTATTGACTTGAAAGTCGTGAAAATCAGAGATATTGCTGTAGGTAACAATTATTTGAAGACTAAGAAACCATTCAATGACATGGCTGAGACTTTTTATGAATTAAACAACATTGCGTAAACAACACAGTGGGGCAGTGAAAACCGAATAGATAGTACAATATTTAGAGCAGCCTTTTACGCGTGATGACCTAAAAAGTGTAAATAGGAATGAAACAAATTAAAAAATGTATTAGATTCGGTAATCGTCTAAGTATTTTCTCGATAAAGAAAGATTTTCTGTGAAAGGCTTGTTTGTGTCATCAATTATGATTTGCATGAAGAGTGAATCGTGTTGACACTATCTATTTTGACATGTGGCCCAGTTTCTAACCTAGAAATAGGCCACGGCGATGGGCAGGCTCGTTTCATGGTAGTTCTCTGAGAAAACCGATCAGTTGACTTTGGCGAATCGCGTGGCAACAAAAGGTGACTATCGGCGTCTATTTGGACCGATTACTCACTCGTGCGGGTCACTTCCATGATATCTCTTGTACGTTGTTTATCCGCACTTAGCGCAAAGCGGACATTTCTGATTTTTGGTTGAAACTTGGAGCTAAAGTACAACACGGAAACTAACGGGATTTGTCGATCCTACACGAACTTATACCGACTGCCACGCTATTGGTGGGCAGCACTATCGTTCGTAGCTTCTCATGCCAGCCCCAGCGACACCAGCGCCCCAATCCGTTAGGCTGCCGTCACATAGAGCGTATTTTGCGTATTGCCTAACTTGCGCAGCCAATCGCGAACCCGGAATTCCGTTCTATTATCTACCGGAAAACTAAAAACGATGCGTGATTAGATGGTGCAAGTTACGTGATACGCAAAGTACGCTCCATGTGACGGCACCCTTAGGAATAGAATATTCTATTAGCGCGAAACTCGACCAAGTCTCTTGATAAGGAAAGAAATACATATAAGGACAATTATTCGCGGTTTTATTGCTCATTGAAATTTAATTATATATTGATTTAGAATGCCCTAATTAAAAGCTACTCCAAAAAATTCATATTTGGGGGCAAATACGAAAACAAAATAAATAATTGGTCATCGATTGATATCTTCTTTTATAAAATTAAAATTAAAAATTTGATTATAACGATTAGAAAATTTATTTCCAAGCGTTTTGAGATTACATAGCGCATTGCCGATTGAAATAAAAAGTACACGTAATATTAATAAATGTATGAGTAACATAAGTAAACAGTTATATTTCTAAACTGGAAATTACGTTATTCGAGTTTCATTCGGAGCTTTCACGAGAGAAGATATATTAGGTTGTCTGAATCAAACTTGTCGCTACTTTTTTAAATGCCTCCATCGAATGCTTGAGCTTTCGAGAATAATATCAATTGTATTATATTGCGCAATCCTTCCGTAATAAAAACATCGTCGTTTGTAGTTCAGTAGTACCAACAATGGAGAGACAGCAACTTGTCTTGTTCGTAGCTGATTATCAGCAACGAGTTTTCATCAAATTTGGTGTCTTGCTAAATTAAAGTGCTTCAGAAATTCATCGTTTACTTACAAATGCACTCGACTGCAGTGGTTACGCAATACGCACAGTGCGTCATTAGGTTCAGTTATTTCACGGCAGTAGAACAGACGTCTATGATACGAGAGGTAAACCCCATCATGTTTACCCTGATTCTATTGAAAGAGCCTTAGTTTAAAAAAAATGTTTAGATGAATCGAGAGCGTGGACATTAAAGAGTCTTACAACGAACTGGAATTTCGAAGGCTACCGCAGTAAAGTTCTGACTGAAGACTTCGGTATGACAAAAAACTGGGTAAGTGGGTACCCCATGAACTCACGGATGAAGTAAAATTGCCAGAAGTGTCATGCAAACTTAACCTTCTCTACCACCAACAAAAGACAAAGCTAAGTCGAACGGCAGCTATTATTGCGATTTGGGCGTCATTTACCGTCCACCAGAAAAAGATCAACAGAGAGTTTGGCTTGCAAAATATAAAACTCAGCCGATCTTTACTGCGCAACAATTCGCTGAGCCTAAGCGCTTGTTACTTCCGGGCATGGATTTTAATGGTATTGCATTTTAGCACCTCTATGAGAAGAACGAAACTGTCATTTCTAACAATAAATGTTAACTAAGTTTTCTGGATCGAATTATTCCACAATGGATGGCTATTAAAAAGGTTACTGAAGTGTTATGCTCCTGCATAATAATGTTAGGCCAAGCACGAATTGTCTCAGCTTGGCTCAAGGACAACCATGTGGACACTTGGGAACAACTACCTTACTCTCCGGATCTAAACCCGTGTGATTACAATTGCATTCATCAATTAAAGCGCAATCTAAGTGGGAAACGGTTCAAAACACGGACGGAGTTCACCGACGTTCTGGAACGCGACATTTCAGAAGGTTCGGAGACTGGGCGATAACAGGGGATCCAAATGCTACCTCAGCGGTGGCAAGGCGTAATTAAACACGAGGACGCCTACTTGTAATTAATTAAACAACAAAAATGTTTACATTAAACAGTATTGGTTTTATTGGATTTCATATAGCGGCAACTTTAATCCAGACAACTTATTAACATAATTTTATTATGCTGAACAAAATAAGTCACAAAATATTATAATACGTTAGGATCAGAATTACGTCCCAAATAGCTTACATAGCTTGCAGTCATAGTGAATCCTGCAAAATCTTTCCTCACCTCCTAATCGATGTTTAGAGAATGTCGCGTTCACATATATACTGTGGGATCTCATCGTGCAGCACTTGCGAGAAAGATTAGCTAGAGAATAACGTTCAATATCAATCAATGTATGGTACTTAAATCTACAAAGAATCAAAAATAAATAGATGTATTACTGCGGATGATTTTTTATGGCAGCATTTCTTTCGCGTAATCATTTTTAAACATAAATTACCATAAATACTTTCAAAGTACGTATGCTGATAGTTAAGCGTGTGGCATACGTTCAGGGGCAAATGCTCGAAGAACACAGATAAAGAATATTCTTTCAATAGTTAATTACATATTAACAACATATTTCGTACGTTTGTAACTTGTAATACAATTCAAACAACGTTTTCGTCTAAGAACATATTTATGACACAGAAAATGAATCTTACAAAACCAATTATGAAAATAATATCATAATAATATTTTTTAAAGAAGTCAATTTATCTGCAGTCCCTGCCCTTATATGTGAATAATGTGGGCCAAAAATTTTCATAACCACTTCTACACACATAAATTTAAGATAAATTGTTTCCGATCGATTCACCTGTGAAATAACCAAATAAATTGTTCCGGTGGGACTTAAACCGGATCTGGGCTCTTGCGCTTGGATGTTAAGCTTGAGAAATTTCATTTTCCCCACCGAACCCAACCGAAAAGAATCGTTCAAACTGTAATTCAGTAAAATGGAAAACTTTTAACGATTGGTCGTCCCGAACTATCCGAAAACACATGCTTTCTGCACATCGCCGAATATTCTTCTGGCATCGAACTTTCCAGCGCTGAAACATTTTCAGATAATGCTTATCGCTAGATAAATTGATAGTGCACTCTCTACGAGTTAAACAAGGTTTCTAATCGCAACTATTGATTCGTATTCAAGTTGTTCATTTGAGTACATACTTTAATGAAATATAAAATCCAATTTTTTTCCAAATATTAGGTGAAGCAACGACAAAAAATAAATAAGGATTCTTATTTTCAATGCAATAGTAATTCATACAAAACACAACGATAAGATTAAGAAATAAGAAATAAGAAATAAAATATTCTACCGATCACATAATATAGTACATATCCCTTATAATTTAATGAAATTTATATTATTTATTCACTGTTCCAAAATTGTTGCATTATGAAATGAGACCCTTACAGTAGGGAACAGGTATTTGACAGTTGACAATGATTAACCAATAGTTATTCTACCTCTATCATTGTACCATGGTGCAATGGCACTCTTGAACTTCGTCATTCCTTATGATATATCAATTTTGATATAAAATAAATAGTCCTCATTTATATTCGCATTCTATACACTTTTTACAAATTTTTTTTTCTACAAATAATCGATATCAAGAGAATATTGCTGTACCTTCTGGTGCATAGGATTCCGTATACTTTACGAGGCCAATGCATTCTGCTTAGACTATAAAGTCTAAGTGGTAAGTAGCGACCCGCCTTTTCTCGCGATCGATGGTCCGAAATAGAATTGGCTCTACAGTAAATAAAACAAATATCCGAAGGTATAAGTTAAAAATAAAACTCTATCGCGTGACACAGTAAAAATAATCGCTTTTTTATTTCTTAAATTAGCATAGGTGTATAAAATTTCATTCGTAACGGTAGTATTGTGATATGTTATAAACAATTTTTTCAAAGCATCTCTTGCTTCACTTAATTTTTTTAATTATATACATTTATAATACTATATTATGCTTACACTTACTTAAATTTATATATATACTTAAATTTTTTTCTATTCAATCTAGCATTGTGATTATATTGTACGCTACATTTATATTACTTCGAACTACTATTTGTTTGAGCGTGGACCAAAAATATTCATACTTTCTAGAGTCTTTTCACAAATTGTAAATTACAGAAAGGAAATGTCCCAAAAGTACTAAGTTTTTTGCATTACTTGGAAACAAAAAGCAATGTATTGATACGTGAAATTATGCCATAGCATGTCCACATAAAATAATAATAATAATAATGGCCTATCGACGCGGCAACATAGACAATATCAATATTTCTTTTCCCAGAGGACTGCAGTTACAATTTCTGATCGGCCCTAGGTCTCTGTTTGCCATTCATTATTAATTATCTCCACAAATAGGGATCGTATTCCGCTTCATGGGGTGCCACAGCGCAGCTCACAAGCATTACTTGCAGTATCTGTACACGCATAGAATGTTTACTGAAAATTTGCAACAGTTGTAATATATATTTAAAAAAACCCCAAATGTTTAATGAAACGAATACTTGACTTACCGATATATTGATTTAAAATATATTTATGCTGTTTTTTGGACAATTTTGAATACACTAAAGTACACCATTTCAACGCTTTCAACAAGGACAAACTATTTGCATTAAATCAAAGGAGATAAAAAAATAAACTTCTAAAGTTCTAAATTATTTAGGCTAATTTTCTGGCATCGGTAGGAGGATAAATGGCTGTTATCGAAATCAGAAAATTCGTAAAAATAATCACGAGTACCCTCAAACTGTCTCCCTTGGGCATTGGTCGCCGTCCGGAAAATAGACTATTATTATTATTATTGTTATTATTGCAGGTATGTTTTCTGTTTTAACGCGTACTCTTGTGTGAACAAGATCTTAAGAACGTGAGCGTCACAAGACTTCAATCCAAATAGCGAGAAAATTCGGGACCAAGGGTTGCAGCGCATACAAGGGTGTCGACAGCGAGGCACCCCTAAACCTGTTATTTTTTCCCGTTACGACTAGTCATTTTCTTGATATATATTCTTTGGAACAAGTGTAGCCAGATACTCTTCCTTTTCGAAGTAACGTTTGCTTTCCGTTGCTAAGATTCCCATCGGACATCTTTTCACTATTTTCTTCTGACGCGCGTTGAAAGGAGAAAGAAAAGGTCTGAGGCAAAGCCGCCAACGATAAGAAATGGACGAAAGCCAGTCATGCCATGTTAACGCGGGACACTAACGATAAAGGACACACCCTTAAAAGTCAGCGTCAGCTTTTAAAAGCAATTGCTGGATGTTAATTTCTCCCCTTTCAATTTTAGTGGAGTATCGAACGCACCGATTATTGATTTCTATTAGATGCGTCGCGCCATTACAAACAACGCTGCACTTCTAAGTTTAGTTTCCAATCGTTAGATATTCTCATATACAACTCCACCTTGTATGTTGGTGAATTCTTGTAGCTAGGACTGCAACTTTTGCGACCACAGAATTTCTCTCCACGGACGTGCTAAGGATAATTTTCGCAGCACGTGCCACGACTGCATTCTCCGAGTAATTTTATTTTCTTTCTTCGCATTCGTCTTTTTTTCACCCCCAGTGCGAAGGCAGTACTCAGGTCAGTCGCAGCTACACGATTTTCTCCCTGAGAGTTTGGAGAACTTTTTTTTAGAACACCACCGATCGCCACCCTCAACGATTTATGAAGTCTATTAAGAGTGTGCCAAACCATTTTGACCGATAGGAAATGGCAGGGGTGTCTGAATGGAGCTCATAACGCGAGGGTGGGGTCACATGCGGTGTTTTGCTCGATTGCTGGGGTATTTTCACATACTCACACAGATACATATACACTTTTGAGATGTACAACTGTTGTCCTGGCTTTCGAGTAATGAGCTACTCGATAAATGTACAATTTTTGAGTCTTTTACACGTTTCGAAACGTCTTCATTGTTCACTCATTATTACTCACTATTCATTTTTAATCGTATGGAACGGAACAAAGATTTGAAACTTATGAAAGTTTCCCGTCTCAGGATAAAAGAATAAAATTATATATGTTCTATAATAATAAATAATTATATAGGTATATAGCACACCCATATAGCACAAAATATTCAGATACGTTTTAGAAACATTCTTGGAACGTAACAAGCATATTGGTATGTTTCAGCAATGTTTTGTGCTGTATGGGTACGCATATAGTATCAGCAAATAAAATATAAAGTATAAGAAATTCTTTTACTGTGAAACTCATGCGAAGGTAACCCCTTCAAGACACAAATTAGTAATGGATGGACTATAGTGACAATTAGTACTCAGTATCACACTATGTATGTATATCGTGGAAGATCGCGCACACACATTTTTACTGACAGAATAAATATGTATATTCGAAGTTGTAAATAACTCGAGTTTTTTTTAGAGCGGAAAATCAATACTGTATTTATACTTCTATCACTGTCTACGAGATAGACAAGCAGCTTGAAAAAAATTACTGGAAATTACAGAAATCTATTATTCGGCCGGTCATCTTGACGTTCGATTCCAAGATTCATTTGTGTACGTTCATCGATGTGTGTTGGGGCGTATTCACTATTTCCGAAATCAGATTAGCTGAATTTATAGGGGCACTCTCGAGTCCCCGATTCAAGCCATTCCCGTGAGAGCGGAAAACCTATACAATTAAGCTGCCTTGGGGCCGAGGGTCTCGGCGGTACTGCGGAAAGATTCCGCCTTTTAATTTTTCTATACTTATTACAGATCAATTGGAAAAAATTGATTTCGAATTGAAGCATGATTGTACTATAGGTACTATGTATAAGGATAGTTAAACTATTATGTGAACTCTATATAGATGCACAAGTTAATAATTTTAATAATTTCTAAATGCACGTTTGTACTGAATAAGCAGCCCGCATAGAGACGAATGCTTCGTGGTTCATTTTATATTAAAAAAAAGCATTTTGAAACTCATCTACATAAGAAATATATCAGGCTGAACGGGTTCGCTTTGAGGCAGAATCTGTGTGAGAACCATGCCGTCACATTTTTGCATCCTCTATCGCAAAAAAAATAATTTTGCGCATGTGCTACTCTGAAACCGCCATTTGGATATCTGCAAATATTTCTGTACTACCTAAATCGGGAACATGATCTTTTTTACAAAGTTCAATCCAATTGTTTCAGCGGTTCAGAATCTTAGATACAAACATGCCAGGGTGTACACACATATATTCATGTTTTTTGTGATACAATTGTGTAAAACACTGTCATATGTTTCATGCGATTGTGTTTAAAAATCTGAACTTATGTTTTAGTTAGTTAAAACATTATTGACTCTTAGATTAGAGTAGTTCGATGATGCTGTTATTCTGTAAGTAGTTTTATTATTTACGTCGCAAACTTAACAAGAAAAAAGAAAATAAAAAAAACAATATGGTGAAGAGCATAGTGCAGAAAAAAGTGTAAAAAATGGGTGATAAAATCCTGTCGACGGTTAGGCGCAACATGAATATTAAGCTGAAGTATATGAAAGGGACTTCCGACTACCTTGCTTCTAAAAATTGCCAGTACTCCAGTGGGTATGGCTACACTACGACGTTTAAAAGGTCGACGTAAATAAAGAGGGTTTTTTTCAGGAAATGCGGGAAAAGTTTTAAAGTGAGCCCAAGAGAAGTTTCAGAATCGAAATCGGCCTAACCTACTGACGCCATTGAATAGATTGCGATCTCGGAAGTTGAACCGCGTGCCGTAAAAACGACAAAGACCCTTTATATGCATATTGCTGTTTTAAAATGTTCACCTGGGAATACGCCACAAGAATTCAGATTCCCAGTTGACAGATTTCGCCCAAGCACACGCCTGCACCTTAAATTTCATGCTACATTTTCTCCACTGAACGATTTTCTTGTCTGCTTTGCGAAAGGAAACGACCTATGATTTCTAACCAGGTTGAAGATGGTATATGAGCAGAGTAGATTTCTTTGAAAGATCTCGATAATTTCACTTTTAAATGCAAATTTATAACATTTACGTTTCACAATGAAACCTTATATACAGTAACCTTTACTCCGTACCGTCCACAAAAATAATACTAAACCTACTACAGGTCTCTTAGACTGCTATACCATCTCCATTCTCATTTCAATAATGTAATCGCAGAATATGTACTTTTTACATTTAAAAAATTATTTGGCATAAAAGAAATATTCATTGTAATTTTATATAATTATTTGTTTATTTCACAGAAGCCACGAACACCTATGCTGTCTTAACATTGATTTTATAAAGTAACAAATACGTTACAATAGCGGGCTGTCAGACTTATAGTACAGAGTAAAGGTTAAGGAGTCATCTCCTATTCAATTTGGACGAGATCAGTACGATAAAAGAGTATTTAACTTCATAGAAATTTTTGCAAATAATTAAAAATAATTACAAAAATAAAACTATATGAAAAAATCAGTTTTTGTAATATTTTATTCGTACTATTGTTACTAAACTGTTATTTAATTTTTTCATTTAGATGATAGAACATATTACTATTATTATTATTATTAAATAACACACATACAATTTTTGGTTTAAATTTACCGTTAAACCCAAGTAATCGTGGGACAACATTTGACATTTGACTTTTCACATTTTTACAGTGCGTACGGTAAAATTCATTGAGCGTACAGCATACTGTAGGCTGGCAAATTTTACCAATGTACTTGGTAAAAATTTGGAAAGTCGATTGATGTCCTACTGTCACTTTAGTTCTACGGTAATTTTTAACGGAAAATTCTCTCTATACAGACATGCATTTTTGTTAGAATCCGTCTTGTTATATATTATTGTAGTTTATATTCTGATATCTACGTGGGATGCCTCATTAACATTCTAAAAGGAAAGGTTAGGACGCTAACAAACTTGAAAAATTTCTGGAGTTAGCAGAATTTGAATAAAAATATAGGTCTACGGCATAGATATGAATTAATGAAACTGCCACATGTAGTGAAGTTGTATTAGTAAAACCACACCGCACTGGAGATAATAATCAGATTAACTAAGGATTACCGACGTATTAAAGTAGGTACCTACTTCGACATGATGACATGTTAAAATCATTAGATACGGGAGAACATTCTATCTCAAACAAAATTAATAATATTGTAACGGTCGATATTTATATCACGAAATAAAATTTATACGTTAATTTATACCTCTGAACGAAGCGTTTTTAAAATTTATCAAAAATAAATTTAATTTAATACGTAAGATTGTTAATAGTATACATATACTACATGAAGAAAAAGAATATGTACAAGCTCCAGAGAAAAAGCAAGGCTTTGCAGTAAACAAAAACCTCGCGCGGAAAATTTGAAAAGAACTATATTCTTAAATACTCTGACTCTTATATAAACATAGTTTCCTTATCTATTAACAGTATGCTATGCATGGATAACAATAAATTACAAATCCTTTAGGTGGCTTTAGGATACACTCACTCACACACTACTTGCTATTATAATGTTTTAAAATGTATATCATTTGAAGGTTGATTAATTTAAACAAAGCGAATCAAATACTCATGAGTTTATTAACACCTGTTTTTATTATTAAAATGAGAATAAACATTTTATATATCTATATAGTCAAAAACAAATAAAGAAAGATACAAAAGTTAAATGCTTACGCGCGCGAACATCGTAAGTAATAGATTTTAGTTTACGAAAGAGATGAGTACTTCTCACTACTGCAAATAGATTCTTGTTTACTAATTTTACAATAAATCTAATTCTGTTAATTGTTAATTTATTCTTTTAGAATAAATTTGGTAAGAAAGAAACGTAGAAGACTTATCAGATACTACTAGCCGCATTTTAAAGAGAATGACGTGTTATTCGAATACACTCAAGCCAGCTTCCAAAATAATATTTTGATAGAGAGAATAATTTATGTTTGGGAGCAAAGTCGCACCAAAGAACAGTATCTGGTACCCAGACTATGGTTGAAAGTTTAACTTGCTAAAAAAAATCGGAGTCGTGTCAATGAACAATATCTTAAAGTATAGAATATGGTCAAAGGATTGACTTGCTGAGATTTATAAATAAATAGAAAAAGAAATTACTTAATGATTTAGCATCATGTGATAGTGGAAGCGACACTGTGACGTCCCAACCTAAATAAATGCACAGAAGCAACTTTGAAAAGAGGTCGGATTGCCACCTTGCCCGCGACGGTGTACTCGTTTGTACTTGCCGAAAGTTAGCTAGTCGCTAATAGCCGAATGCCCCGAGTCCAAATTCGGTGCTGTTTAAATACATTTAAGATGTGGGCAAGGTGGCCAGAGGAATGCAGAAATCGTACGCGTCGTGATGCCTACTTGTTATTGTTTCTAAAGCAAACGTTATTCATATAAGAGAAGTTGTATATTGTCGGTATGAATTTATCATGATGTATACGTTATATTATACTTTTATAAATATGAAAAAATTGTTCAAAAATATTTATTATATAATAAAAGTGACGTCGCAGATATTAATCACAAGACGCAATTTAATATCTAAAACGCAGATTATTAATTCATAATATTCATAGACTTTTTCAATTACTCATAATATCACTTTTGCCAATATGGAAAGTAAAAAGAAGTATTACAGGGTGATTCAAGATAGATTCAGCAGCGATAGTTCGTCATACTGTTGTATCTCATAATTGTGCGTGTAATGCCAGCTTAACATGCAGCTAGGCTAACAAGCAGCTTGTGATTAATGTTTTTGCAGGCGCTCGTTCACGGAGATGAGTCCATAGGGAGTCCTCTCTGTTTTGCACTAGCTATTTGCCACTCTCCCCATCGCGTACATTACGCCAGGTAGGGCGTCTACATGGAAATCCGTTACGGGCTACACCGTGTCGGGCAAGTTAAGCAGAACACCGTCGAATCCTCTAAACTTGTTAAAGTCAATGATCCGCGTACCCAACGAGCAACCGAAAATTCATGACATTTTATTTGGTATTTTATTCCCTCGTAATATTCGCAGAAAGATTTGCGATTTGCATTCAGCTGGCCACTGTCAACGAAAATGTATTTCAAGCTATGGGCTAAATGCAAAAAAGTACCCCCTTCGATTTAATGGTCATCCAACCATTTTATTCTCACGCACGTGCGTATACATAAATTTTCCGAATGGAGAATGTGTGTTGTGTTTCGTACCGGCCGTTACGGTCGGGAAAGCGTTATCGAAATTTGCGAGTAACACCGCAGGTAACTATATCCTAGAAAAGGTTATATAATTAGTATGCTATTTTTTTGTAGTGTCCAAGATAATTCGTTATAAAGCATTATCACAGGTAAATTGAAAATGGAACAATTAAATATAGTTTTGTGAAAAACTTTATGGAGACAGCAAATACAGTTCTTGGGACGTTCACGGATATTCCAAAGGACAGCCGTAGGATGTTTCTATAATAAATATAGTATTCAGTTATTAAATTTATATATTTATATATTATATATAGTATATGTGTATTGCAGTGTGTATGTCTATATTAGTATCGAATAAATTAAATAATTAAATAATATAATCATTATAGAAATATCCTACAACTTTTATAGGCATACCTATATATAATATATTTAGGATTCTCTACAAATTGTCATCGAATACTTTGCGAGGAATTACTTTAATTAATTGAGCGTTAACGACGGCTGAGAGAAGTGCCGAGTTTTCAAAGATATATGGGTTTAGGGACGGTTAACTTAAGTAAGCAAGGGCTATGTCGAGCCAGAAGACACGAGACGTAGGATTAACGTGAACCGCACGGAAGACGAAACGGAATTAACGTCTTGTTCTTGAATAACAAGGCATTCCTGAAGCCCCGACTTTGCGCGTGATTTGTATACCCGCTCTGCATTCTAATTTAGTGCAGGGCGGCTCAGTATCCCTTACCCTCTTATGCTTCTAGGACTAGGGGACATCCCTACGACCCCAGTCACCACCATATCCAACCACACTTTCATATTCCGAAAGAAAGGGGTGCACGGTCATACCAATCATGCATGGAAAAAGAATTTTACTCCTACAAACCATCGATTACTTTCGGTTATGCTGCGCACGTATTAGAATCGTATAAATTTTATGATAATAATAATATTTGGTACTTGTTCTTCTTCTTGCGTGTAGCCTAAACGCTGCGGATAATTAAATTGAAATTATTTGTTACGGGTTACAGGCTTTAACAGAGACCCACGTAGTCTGTTTCGTTCGTAAATATATGCGTCAATATATTTTCCCGAAAACGTTCAGAATATTTGTTCAGTTTCAGCAGGACCACTTTGTTAATTCGACGGGGCTCATACCATTTTTCAACGGTGCTCACGCCTATAATGCCTTCGGCTGATTCTCGCAATGACCGAACGATACTGTGTTATTTGTATTTAACGAACGAAGGAAAGGGTAGAGAGTGGAGGGATGGGATCCTGTTAGGTTATAACTGGTCCATTACTGGCTTTATTGAGATTGGGAATCAGCCGGCGATTACCAGCGCGGAAGAATTTCGCGACGCTCGAAAATAGCTGCAGGTCGAAATCGCTTGCATTTCTTATTTCTTATTTATTATGTAGTGCCAATGACTTTGTAATATTCCCAAGCTTTGCACGAAATAGAAAAATTGAAGAACACTGTAAAACTTAAGAAACGCTTAAAATTTTGAGAAGAGAAAATTAGTATGACAAATTATCATCATGTTAGAATTTTTCGAATATACCATATTTTATGTTAACATACATTTATTATTATCATTCAGGCTTGTTTGATGTTTATTTGAAAATATTAAACTTCACATTTTCTGAAGCTTGATGTTTATTAGAAGATATTAAACTTCACATTCTCTGAAGCAAATAGTAGGGCTTTAATGATATCGTGTGAACGAAAGTGACAAAGTAACTTGAGGAAGATGCCGGACGATATTTTGCTTTTGTTTCGTATGATAACCACTATGTTTATTTGTTTTTGAAAAGCTGTGTAAATTTAACCCCCGTCCTTCAAACAACTGGCACACGTGCAATATGGAATACTTTATCCACCGAGTGAAGGTGTGTCAAAACACACAAGCCGAAACCGCGTCCAGACACACAATTTAATTGAACGTTGCGACATGTTAAACTGCTCCAACGGTCTCATGGGAAAGCCTGTTCCGGGCAGAAACAAGCGCACGTCGATGATTGGTCCTGCTAAACTCTTCAACCCTTACCGCATTTTCATTTTATAAAATTAAAAAATTCGTTCATGTTTACAGAGTTATTATAACACTCGTTTTCATAATTATCATTAGTTTTTTGATTGAAAAACGAAGATGCACGACATACTATACAAGTATGTACTACGCTGACGCACCTGTCATATATAGTATTATTGTTTTGGCAAATTGGGAAAAGTTACTCTCTTTATGACGTCGGTCTTACTTAATAAAGCGAACGATTAGGAAGTCCCATCTTTCACGAGGTACAATATCTCGACCATAATTCTCGAACTAATCCCAAAGAAGTCATTTCTCATGAATCACCCTGCTTGTCTAACCTACCACCCTCTTAAGGGTCAAGGATCGTCATCCCCTCCTATTAAGAAAGAGCACAGTCATCAAACTGGTACTAGGTCGCATTAGTAACGCCATTTGATTGTTGGTGTCTGATCCTGAAACCAAACTCAGAGTGTAGAAATCACACCCTTGTACTGCCATTGCGTAAAATTAAGATAAATGTAGAAGGGGTGTGCTCACGACACAGTTGTTGTTTCCCATAATTTTGAATATCGGGACGACCTCAACCAATTATAATTTAGTAACTACCTCCAGTTACTTAGGATCCCTGCCATCTTTCTGACAGACTGTCTTTCTTCTTGTATTGACGTAAAATCTGCATCAATATCCAAAGATACACGAGTCCTCTGCAATACATTTTTTTTGAAGATACGTCATACGACACTTACATGAAAGTTTGTTTCCCCAGCGAATCGTGAACTTCCCTCTTGTCGAACTCCTTCTGTAGACTGTACGTACGTGTATGCAATCAAGTCACGTTCAGAATGCAATTGTTGGGGGACAATGAAGGGTCTTTTCCACAAAAATACGAAATCCGGATTATCGAAACTTTTCAAATTGCACCGATTTCCAGGTTCGACACGTACCCAATGGCCGATGATATGTCCAAAACGCGAATCGGTCTCATACATAAGGCTACCCATAAAATTTGCGAAATAATTATCTCTTTATTATATTAAAATAGATATGACAGGTTCCCAAATCATATATATATATCAGTGATTATGAAAGTGGTCTAAGTCAAACTTTTTTTTGAGATAATTAGACTTTTGCGATTGTGTGTATTAAAAAATATTCTTTAATAATTAATTCAACTTTCCCATATTTGAGACTTAGATCATTTTCATAATCACCGGCACATATAGATAGTAAGTAAATCACTGTAATATTCTAAATCATTTATATCGATTAATATCACATATTATAGAGTAATTTTTTCTCACTATAATCTGTTATAAGAGAGGGGTGTATTTTGTTTATTATTAAATTATTGACAATTCGATAACTGTAAATACAATAGAGTTTCCGATTGTATATTGACAAACCGTCATTTTCACATTCGCAAGGGATGTACATAGAAGTTAATTATTTTTGCCTCGTTTCCTTTGTTTCCGCTCCTTCCAACGATCACTTTGTCGATCGTTCGGTATACGTAAACTGAACACGGGTCATTTTAAGTTCACTACTAAAAATTCTGAAGGAAAATCGAATTGGCTTCTGAAGACTTCGGCGAATTTCGACAGAAGGAAGGCAGGTAATAAATTCCCGCCGTAAATCTGGTTGCGATGCAAAGCTGAGAGGCTCGTGCAATGAAAGTACCATTTGCTGCAGCACATACGCCGTTCACCCTTAGTACTGGTCCGTGCTTTGAATATAATTGATAGCAGTTGGAATTTTGTTGGGGTTTCGGGAAGTCTAGGGTGGCTCTCGAGAACAGGCCGCGTTACCAACCCTCAAGAGTTTCCATCCCTGCTTGCTTTTAACCCTTGCGTATGTTGAGAAGTTTTCCATCTTACGAACCCTCAACCTCAGCTAATGTTGATCTCGAAATACCTGATCACCAAAGAGATTGAGAGACAACTGGAAATTAGGCTTAATTATACATTATTTATTATTATTTTCCCCATATTCAGAAGTTCATTGTCCGTCGTAAATCTAGATTATTATTATCATTTAACTCATACCCCACTCACGTAATCCCTTCTGCGGTCAACAATAAAAAAATATATTTTTTCTATACAAATGTTCAGAACCACTGCAGCATCAAAAATTAACTTATCCATTTGATTCCTATGATAGAACTACCTTCAGGTGATGCTTCATTCCTGAGTAATATTTTATACGTTTACGGAAATATAAAACATTCCTACGACATCACAGCTGCATGTTAATTGTTACAAACCGGTTCCGATACGACATTAGGGTTTGGATATGCGAACAGTAAGGCTGGTGTTTGTATTTAAATGACAATGTATAGGAATAACAAAATTATTGGTAAAATGCTCAAGTAACTCCAGACACGACACTGACATATTCAATACCCTAGAAGTGTAACATATGGAGCGAAAAGAGCAAACTCATGGGCCATCGTGATGTAAAGGGTAAAAAGTAGACCAGGCTTCTGCATTTTGCAAGCTAGCATCGTGAACTCTGGTCCACGTGCAGGGATACATCAAGTTCCTACATGACCGACTTTTCTGCAACAGCAAGTACAGATACTCAAAAAATGAAGAATATCCATCGATAGATTGAAGTATTATTTGATGTCTAATATTTATTACGGATATCGTGATTACATAAGAACTAGTCCTGAAAAAACAGAGCGAGTCAAAGGACTTTCGATTTCGTAACAAAGTGAACGTGTTTGTAAGTAGATCTGGCGAATCCGTGAAAATCAACAGTCACTTCGTTTGGCGATAAATCTCTGCCGCGCTTAGATCCGACGTATAGACTATCTAAAACAACACTTATGTAATTATGCGGGAATGCACAGAAGAATCTTTCCTGAGTTTAAAAGGTCTAAATATAGAGCGCTGATTTATTGCCGGCATTTTGAGATACGGCCTGGTACCTACTGCCTACTCGTCACTGGGCACGCGTCCCAGTTAATCCGACGGATGCTATCTTTCAGATTATATGAGTTAATATCGATTTCCAAAAGGAAATCTGTTATTCAATCTCATAAGCACTATATCACGTGGCCCTTCTTTGAATAAGTTAATTCTATTCGCCACTAAATCGTTAACATTTACGTGCAGCACTCCGTTGAAACTGTTGACGGAATTTCGATGATTTCACAAGATAATATAACAGTTTAGTGGAAGTTTTCTAGACGGCATTCATAAATCAATTTTCGATAGGATATTATAGGGGCCAAGAACGGAATTAAGTTAATTCGAGGAGTTGAAATAGTCCGGAGAGGCATGAATTATTTTCTTCATGCTCAGAAAATTGATTTCAAAAGTTGATTTCTTCTTCGTTTTTTTTTATTTTTCCAAATATGGTTTTTGTTATATTGAATATCCTAGAGATTTCATTTTGCAAATTATGTCGAAGAGTACATGTATGTCAGGCAGAAGTTATGATGCATGCAATATCATTCCAATCACATCTCGGCATTACATTACCAGAACAGTTGTATTACCAGATCGTGCACGAATTATCATATCTCTAATTACTGTTTTATATTAGTGGCACACAGAAATCGGGACAAGAATAATTTTAACGTAAAGACTAACTGCTATTCCATGTATTATTTAAACAGATTGAAATTCCAGGATAATTTTCAGATAGTTACTCAATACAATCATATCCATATAAGTTCAAATAAATATCGATGAAATGTCATAAATATTATTTACAAATATCGGTTGAAATATAATTTTATCTCTGTTTGGTTTCACTTCGTTTTAACTAAGAAGTAAAAGGCATCATAATTCAATTATGGAATAGTTAGTCCTCGTGTTTATGCTGCCTTGAGTGAAAATGGAGAAAAATTTAGATGAAATGTTCGGAAAAGTCGTACAGAGCTTGCGTAGTGCGTTTGTACTGTAGCATGATGTCAAGGATGGTAGACAAGGCCTGAATGGTGGGGGTAGATCGGAAAGAGAGGATGATGGAACAAAATGTGCCCTCAGTCGAGCGCGACGCGCCATATGCGGTGGACCATTTGTCAAATCTCTCACAAAGGCCAATAATCTCGCATGACACGTGTGATTTCCCGATAAAAAGTGTCACGTGCACGAACCCCTCATGAACTCTGCCACCACCCGGAAACTTTTTCCTGCGTCGAAAGGAGAGAGTAGTGTCAGACTGCGAATTCAGTAGCAGTGACTGTCTGCGTACGCGATCGTGCTAATTTCGAACTTCCTGCAACAAAGGAACGCGCGCGAAATGCACTGAAATTCGAAATTGTATATTTGTGGAGGCATACCGTATGAATGTTTGTGAACACCGCAGTTATTACTTTTTGGCTATAACGATAAATTTACTACCTGATAAATTTTGATAGCTACCAATCCTGGATTCGTAAAGCGTATTCTGACATCAGACGACAGCCTACCCCATTCATTTTCTACCTTTATGATAGTATTTTTCTTGGAAACGACTGAGCGATTACGTCCCAATTTTCTCAGTTGTCGTAAGTTTCGTTTACTTGTGATAGAATACGTTTGTTTTTTTCCTGGATAAGAATCGCGTGAACGAATATGTTTTGTTGCGTGTGAATTCTTTTGGGAAACGTTCTGACGGTCGATAAAACGACTGCGAAAATGAATGAGGGGAAAAATAATATTGAGCGAATATCCGGAGTTTATGTCAGGAGCATAAAGAACTGAAGTGAAGAAAAACATTGTATAAAAAACAACTCATAATTAATGTGCATCAGGCTTGCGCAAATATTGTAAATGCTTTAATGATAAGCATCTAATAAGAACAGAAATCGTGAGAATTAAATGAAACAGAAAATTTATGAAAATCGATGCGGTACAATTAGAAGAGGTAAGTGTTGGTAATACATTAGCATAAACCTTCACTTTATTAAATCGTGATTAATACATTGAAATGCATATTTAATTGACGCAAACTAATTCTAGTCGACAATTTATAATTTGTGATTGTTTATTCAAATATTTCTGACTAAAGTTACAGAAAACAGATGTTACCTAACGTTTAATAGCAAGACTGTGATAATAGTACTAATAAGTTATATTTTCACTAATCTTAACGTTAACGAACTGCGTAATTTAATATCCAACTTTAATAGAACTCTAATCCGTATTCTCTTGAACTGTTTTCAGAGCTCTTCATTTTACATATTTGAATAAATATAGTTTTAAGTCTTCACCTTAATTTGCATATCAAGAACATTTTCAATGCTAAATGTACGTAGATTCTATTTGCCATTCAGTCAACAATGCGTAAATCAGGCTCTACGGTATCGTTACACTCGAACAAACCGATTATCTCAATTGAAGCTCACTTGACTGCCAATTAATCATGGTAAACACAGTGCCGTGTTGATCGTTCTATGAACTCAGGTCTCTCTTTGTAATGCAACGCGAAAGCTTGGCAATATCAGTTATTTGGTTAAAAGGAAATTTCCAAAACAACATTCAATTATGTACTAACAATAACAACTTTTTCTCACAAATGTAACCTTCGTCATTTGCACATCTGTTAAAAATGAAGAATCATTACCGTCATGCCCAAATACAAAATTAACTATTTTTTACATTTACTATTGCTATTACGCGATGACTTCCGCATGAAGTAATTCATACTCGCACTCATATGCACTTTCTAGTAGTCGCATTAGCACAGAAAATTTAAAAAGATTTCATTTATATGGCTTACACCCATACCGTTTTTTTATGTGAACAACACCTGATGACATATATTTTACAATTTTAGAAGAATCGAATAATCCATTGACTAGTTACCCAATCAGATAGGTTATTAATAAAATGTCATACATAGCGCTTGACAGCGTCGCGCTTGTTGGCGTTGCGCTTATTAGTACACGTCCAAATTACAAATAACTTGGTGAGCACTGTGACCATTACGCCCACCGTATGTTACACTGATTTTGATAGGTCTGACGAATGACGACAAGTGTATCATGAAAGTGCCGCACAACGCGGCAAGGAGATGGAGAATGGAAGGATTACTGTAAAAAAGAGCCATGTCAAAAGGGTATAGCTTTGATACAAAATCGAGTGATGTTTTGAAGCTTATCTGAAACAGGTCTTTGGGCAAAACGTTCATTCATGCCCACGTAATCGTAGCGGAGTACATTCGGGTCTATTGGTTTATCCTAATCATCATCACCATCATTATCATCTTCGCTCACTCATTTGTTATCCTTCTTATTACGAGCTCCCCCTATCTCTCGGACTATTAAACTCAAGCTCCACACAGGCTACCCACTCGGCTTGATAAGTTCTTCCATGCTGTATAAATTTTTTTTACCGCTTAAAGATATATTCCGTTATGACAACCGATTATGAGCAAGGCCCTTATCGCTCGTTATTTATTATGGCGTATTACGCTTATAGCTATAGGCATGGATTTATCAGGACGACTAAATATTGAGGGTGATCACTAGCTAAGAATTTCGCCCAAATGGATTACTACGATGATTGTCGTGCAATGATGATTCGGTGGTTTTTAGATTTTATGTTGGTCGAAAGGCCTTCTCGTAACTGGCCTCATTCAGAATTTATCTTGCGTGGGATGGCTGACCATTGTACACGTGGTCATGAAAAACTCGTAATAAACGACAGCATACACTGCATTTATCTTCGCCTGAGTCAAGAATCCCAGAATACTTTCAAAGAGTGAAAAGTATACCTAAGGGACGCACCGAATCAACCTTTTTCAAAAGCCATACCGACAGTGACTGTTGATGCTGCGATCTGACAATGAATAGTCGGATATAGTCCCACGAATTTGAAACCTGTTACATCCACAATATTGATAATAAATCGTATCGGTATGTACCGAAAGTAAGGTAAGGTTTCAATTTTATCTTACTTGCTGCATTTATTCCCTAAAAGAAAGATATATCAATGAAAAAACTCCCATATACGGTTCAGTCATGATATCAATTTTAAGTTCGGAGGACTCATTGATACTATAAATAATCACAATAAGTAGAAATTTAAAGTGTCATTGATCTTGTTACCTAACTATAAATACGAAGATTGAAAAACAAGTAACAATTTTTGAAGCATTCGTTTTGTTCCAATTTTGTAGTTGTCGCTACTATTGCCTCATTACCATCCTCAAAATTATTCCTACCTAGTACACAGAAGAAACGAAGGCAATCAATCGATCCAGCCTCGGTGGCCGTTAATGGGTGCCAACGGGGAGCATTAATCAACGAAAAGCAAATATCGTTATTTATACACGTCGAGGCGTTTTCGGTAAGAGCGAACGGGAATAGCACTCGGACAAAAGGAGAATTTTACGCGAGTGCATTCCAGGACAAAGAAACGACTGGGACTCGATAGACTCCCGAGTGCATGCAAGAAGTACCAACCAAACGAGAAAATAAAAGACAGAGAAATTCCCATTGCGCATCGATGTCATTTCCCAAGATACACAAAGAAGAATTTCTATACTTTTGTTTGCGTTGATCGGACTTTTCTAAAAGTTAATATAATTTCCCATCCGCTAATTATTCTCGTACGATTGATTTATTGAACGTGCAATCATTCAGACACTTGGCGCCTTCTAAGCGGTGCATATACACGTACACAACATACGTGAGTACCGATAACCCAACGTAACCGACAACTAAGTGGGCATTGATAGACTTGAGATCTCCGACGCTAGTTCAGGATTGTGAAAGCTCGCATGTTGAGATACTCGCGCGTAAATGTGTCTTCGGTTGAGCTCGAGAAGCCACTTAACAATTGCTTAAAATAGCCGGAATCTTGAAGCCTGAAGAAATTTGGATCATTTCGCACTCAGAGTAACGACGTCGAACGACACTCCACTCCTGACTATATACTTTTATATGCTTTTATCGAGAAGACAATAGAAATCGTCTCGAATGTCTCAAATGTCATGAGCATCCCGGACGAGATTTCTAGCTGCATTCAAGTGTGTTCGATTCTCGAGTGTAACGTACTGATACGTGTATCATGTGTCGGGCTCGCAAACTATGAAATAAAAAACTCTCAAGATTGATATAAAGACTCAATGAACGTTACGGATTTATTAATACACATTATGCTGGAGTCTTGCCTTTTAATTAATATTATCATTGTGAAGTGATATTGATTTTTATATCGCATGGGACTTGAAGTGAATATACATACAGCTACTTATTTAATTCAAGATTCGAAGGAACTAATTTCATCGCTGGATGATTTCGTATTTCGCGCTTCGGAAGAATTGAATCAGACTGTCGAAGATAATAAGGAGGATCGCGAAGGAAGCTGCATCGTGGATAATTTTCCTAAAAGTCAGACGATTAAGCTCCCTTAATACGGTGACCCTAATCATCCAAGATCTTTGTCCTATGAAACAGTCAAGTATCAAGGAGCCTATCAATCTAATAATTTGATTAATTACGAGACGCTGGAATTCAATTGGCGGCACCGTTCAAACTTATTATTCAACCCTCGTCGATATAAATTGGATCATTTATTATACGAAATCGTCAATTTCCTGTCGGTGGATGATTCGCCGAAAGCCTCTTCGTGATATGAAAAGTTTTGCCAAACGTCTCACGGCAACCCATGCGATTCCCGTTGACCAAGAACTGTAACAAGGCCCATATCCAATCTGGTATTACAAATACGCGGTAAACGGTCTCCAATTGCAAGCCACGAAGTGCATCTAGAAGCAGACTTTAAACCTCCGACTAATGTCTCGAATTTAATAGGAAGGACACCCGCGCATTTACGGTTCCTGTGCACGACCCAAACTTGGAAATCATATGATACTCCGCTTGAGAATCTCGGCAAGAAATTGCCAAAACACACACAACCTTACAGAAGCTCATAGAGATTATCTAGGAATAATAAGTTACGAGTAGATTAACGTAGAAAAACTTCATCCACGAAATAGCCCAAGTCCCTCTGTCCTTATAACTAAAAGTACGAGTATAGATCCTCCCAATAACTATCAGAGTTCAGACACACAGCGTAGCGAAAACTGCGGATGCGGATGATTCTACAAAGTATTCTTATTATTATTGCGATTAGAATTCTCAGCCATTATGAATTTTTTACCATGGAGCTTTTGAAGTTTTCAGATTTTCCTCATTCAGCTGCTCCTTCCTCTCGTTCAAGCATTATTCTGTCTTTACCGCTGCTGTACGGAATTTGAACTTCGCTTCTTACAAGCTTGTCGGTATCCTTCATGATTTCCTCTGGTCGTCTTCAGCTCATCCCCCACTATTATCCTTTTCTCGCCCCATTTCCTCTTCCCTGCCCCCACTGTAGACACTCCACACACTCTACCGCTCATAAACGCTTCCTGTAATTGTTTCCTGCTTTTCTACGCCAGTGCGTTTTTACTTCGCATTAGATAGGATTCGTTGCGAACGTTTTTCTTCCTTCTTCTTGATGAGGGGAATGAGTGACGGACTGTAAAAAAATTCTGGATAAATGCCCTATTTAGTCTTTTTATTTCTAACGATGCACACTGTAGGTTTAATAAATATTATAGCTACGCGTATCGTAACGGCACACAGTTGTCACTGCACCATCACGAGTATAAAACCAGTGATAAATAATGATTAATAACACAAAGTTTCGCCTTTCACGTTGTACCATACTATATACAATGTGTACAGTTCAATCCAGTAATATAGATTAGATGTTTTCGCAATTTATGTGGGGTTATTTAGAACAAATACATAGGCTTAAGTTGTTAATACCACAGGGATCAAATGGACATGCTAACTTTATATGGTGCTCTTATCCTGAATAATCGTACATATGTTTCCTAACATTAGACTATCGCTTATATTTTTCCACTGCACTGTACTCAATATATCAGGTAAATGACACAAACATTTTCCCATCGTTATAGGAAATTTCTGGATGGACCGCGACATCAAAAGATACCTACTCTCACGGGATAGAACAGATGACCGAACGATTTGTGTATATCTATATAGAAGATTCAATGGATTTGAGAAAAACGACAAATGAATTCCTTCCGGATCCATTTTCTTAACCCCGAAAAAAATTCTATTTCTTTGTTTCTTTTCCTTTGAAATTCTTCACTGTGCTTCCTACTTTTACCGCGTCGCTAATGTAAATTTAATTTTAGTGCAAGGCTTGAAGCGATTCCATCTTTAATCACAGCATATAGTCGGTCCATGAGTTCAATGTGTTTTTTTAACAGTTCGCAAATAATGCAATCCTTAACAAATCACACGTTGCATTCCACAAAATCACAGAAATATATACTGAAATGTAAAAATAAAATATATTTCAATGCAAAACCATACATATGTATACTGCATACAATACATATGTATACTTCGTAAAAAAATCGTATGCAGAGCCACGTATGATTTGCTAAGAATTGCATTGTTTGTGAACTGTCAAAAAAAACAGACCGAACTCGTGGACAGACTACGTACTTTATAAATATGCTTGACAATACACTGAAAAATGGGAGCACACTCTTACTAACAATAAGAATATTTTGGAGAACGCGCGTATTGTTGACATAGTTGAAAGTGTTGATCTAATCGATGAAAGGCTGTGCTGTTGTTGTCATGGCACGATAACATCAATATTTGGTATGCATTACAAATTTTTTCACCTGTACTTTCCATTTAGAGGACGTTTCATATTTAAGATGTAATTATTATTATTGAACCTTTAAAATCGCCATAAAATTATAGCATCTTAATTCCGAGTATTTTTAATTTACAATACTTTTATTGATACTGTTTTTTAGATTTTACATTTTTAATTTTTAGCTCTCGAGATTTCTTACAATGACAGATTCAATTCAAACAAACAAATTCATTCACATTTCTAACAAATAACAGATTCAAACACAAAAAAGGAATAATAAAAGCATTAACTAAGCATTATATTAAAATGGACAAATTTTGTAGCCCATTTAAAACATCCAGTATAGCGAGCAACTTTTAAATAAAACGTTTGTATTTCAATCTAATTAACGTAAATTATATAATAAATTAATGTAATAGACAATATAATGAAATTACATTATGATTTACAATATTTTTCTACAGTTTTCTTATCCCTTATGTCAATAACCGGGTACCCGGGTACCCTTTTCCATCTTTTCACCCAAAATTTTGTATGTTACCGGCAGCAGATTGTCAAATGCCGTCAGATCCCCATTACTTGATCGATTTCACGTCGATTTATGCGTTTACATTGGAAATTTACAAAATTAATTAAGAAAATACGCTTCTCGAAATTTTTAGTACACTTGCCCAATAACCGGGTACCCAAATGCGATTAAAGTGTTACTCACGAGACATTTTGCGGCGATACTGTAAGAAACTGTTAAAGATCGATAAAAAAATATAGATTTATATTATTATAATTATAAATATCATTAGATATATTTATAGTACTCAGGCGTCCACGTCGCACCGAGTTAAGGCTTCAAAATGTGACAGCAACGCTGCTCAATCCTAACAAGGACCCCGGATCCTTTGTCATATATCCCCTCCACCGGTAATCTGTACCTGAAAAAAGTCCCTCAGCACATCTACTGTGACTCAGTAGGCTGTAAAGAAGAAATTCCAGTACATAAACTGCTTATGAAGTATTAATTCGTCATAGGGGTACCCGGGTATCCTGGTTATTGAACAACGTCGAACGTTTTGGTTATTGATATAAGGGTTATGCATGTTAACCCTAGACATATACTCATATGTGTCTGAAATACACACGCGATTCCTTGATTTTTTCGGTTTTTCTCTGCGACACCTTTTCTTCTAAAACATGCAACTTTTAAACAAATGTTTTTTTTTTCACTTCATTTTATTTTATACATGTTACTTATATTATGGAATGTCGATTTCACTGTAATTAAGTTAAAAAATCTGTATCCATTAAAGAGTTACATTGCAATTTATAAGCTCGTGTATGACAGAATATGTGTGACCTACGCGTTGATGTAAAAAATGTGTGATGTTCTAGGGTCAAAACTTTATTAAGATATTCTTATGTTTCTACAAAACGAATTCAATATAATTCTGAGACTTTGATAAACTCTTCACTTCCCGAGAAAAAATGGTCAGATATGGTCATATATGATCATACCTAATCCACTAGATATAATCAGATCCAAAAATTGACCCGACCTGATCATATATTATTAAATATGACTATATATCTTTATACAGGGTGTCCCATTTTAACTTAGACACTGCAATATCTCGAAAACAAGGAGTTTTCGGAAAAAATGTTTGAGAATAAAGTTGTCGGGCTCGAAGGAGGCCATCTAGTGAGATACCTGAATTTTTGGCCCGGGGCCTGTGTTGGGCCCTATGAGGCCCAACTCCATTTTTTTAAACGAGAATCCCTATTTTTTATTGCAGATTCATGTTGTATGAAAAAAATAAACATATATATACGACAACATATATAAACAAATAAACACCCTGTATATTACCACATAAGCATATAGTATATGATCAGATCAGCATCATTTTTCGGATCTGGTAAGTTCGATATGATCATGTCTGATTATATCTAATCATTTTTTTCTCGGGTTTGTACAAAACGTCAGAAAGTTTAATTGAAGCATTGCTATGAGTAAAGGAATGAGTACTTTTCTTACCTTTATTATTATTTATAATATATAGCTTTCACTTCTCATTCTCTTACTGCTTTTACAGAACATATTTTTGACGGTATACTAGGTTCAAATCTAATTAAAATATACTAGTTTACTTTCTTCTTGCGTACTTTCATGTCAATGCGTATCTCTTACTTACATATCTACTAGTATATATTACACACAAGCCCTATAATGTATTCATACGAATGGTAGATCAATAAGAAAGCACTGTAATGTTAAGACGAAACTCTTTTTGGAATCTCGCTTACCAACTGCTCCTTTTTTTATTAATAAATATACCATTCTTTCCGTTCAATAATATAAAAAAAAGTGAATGTAGTAACTAATATTACAATAGCTGATATCTTAATTGTGGACTGCAGGAGCATAGCAGTTCTGAAAACTGTTAAGCCTAGAAGTGTTAATTTCTATCAATGCTTTAACACGAATTACAAACTCAGAAATTGTTTCCATTCTCAAGAGATATTAGTCTGAAGAGATCCAACGAGTTTGACAAAATTCTGTATATGTGTATAGTAAATGTGTATGCACTACTGCATATACGTTAATAAGTAAGGTCTCGGGTGGCGGAAAACTCGAGAGAATCGGCTCCTGTTAACTTGGTAAAAAAGGCAATAACTCTTAAGTGAAGTAGGCCGTTTCGGAGCGAAAGGAAGTTTGTCTGTTATTTTAACGTAGAGTTCGAAAGGACCGAGCCACTAACATTTCGAGTGTCGCTAAAGTCCAATTAATAAAGGTCTTTCTCGTCCATGGGTAAATAATAAGTGGATTTTTATTGGCCCAGCTCATTCCTGAATAGACGTACTACGTACTTCTGCCTCCGTCACTTTATTCCAAAACGTGACCACGAGTGTATTTAACCTATTGCTCAAACTAGCAAGAATATCCTGTTTCTCGGAGCAATTTTAATATATATAATAAAGAGCAACAGAAGTATAACATTGCACACTATACATGACTTCTTGCTTCGATGCCATTTCCATCGAGGTTCTCTCGAACAGGTTCTAATTCGGTGACTGGCGTCCGTTGGCCACCGCAACGTTCAACTTTGTGTTTCACCCTGAGAGTTCCGACCTCTCGGTCTAGCCAATTCTCCATCACGTTGTCGTGTAAGCCCTTCTTCCTCTATTCAACACCCAATTGGATCTGGTAATTGCCGTTAAAATTACCCGTCCCGTGTCTCAAGAGAATCCGCCTTTTCGCTTTTGCTACTTCCTGTCCTGGCCCCTCTCCTCCTTTCATCTCTATCACTCCTTCCAATCCTGATTGACTTTTTTGCGACGAAATTAGTAGCTACGTGACAGGTCGTCGCCTTTTCACTCAGCCTATGTACCTTCGGACGCAAACTTTACAACGTCCGTAATTAGGCCCTATTGTGTCGGCTTCCAAAGTTCCAAATGGGGAGTCTGATGCTCCTAATCGCCTTGGTAGAATAACCGCATTATCTCTCACAACCGTGTGTGGGTGGAAGCTGTGCGGTACAGAGAGGAAAAAAATACATGGAAAAAAGAAGATGCGATGATTATGGTGGTTAAACATGTGGAAATGTCAAAATGAAAGAGTAAAGATGAAAAGCGCTTGAATCGTGCCTTGATTGGGATTCTAAGATCGTCAGGCAACAAATTGAAGGATGCTGTGAAATTCTAGGGCGACTAAAACGATTTAATTCGGTCTTAGGAGAGGGTTGAGGGTGCCATTTGCAAAGAAGCAATTAGATGTTCGGCAGAACGTTTAAGTATTATTGCGGCCTAATTTGGAAATACAAACTGTTGAAGCTGTAGACATAGAAGCCAAGGAAGTCAGAAAGACAGTTGCGATTGTTGAAGAAGGTTACTGTGGGAGGGAAAATATGTGATGGATAAAATGTAACGTTGAATACAGGGTTGAAGAGAGTAAGGAAGAAGAGGAGAAGGGAGGCCAAAGAACCCCGTAATTCTCCTACGTCTTGTCAGTTGCGCTGTGCCACGAGAATAAGAAGCAACCTGATTATCTCTTGTTTTATCCTGCAGTATTCTTAAGGATAGCGCCGGCAAGTCCAGAGTCTCGACATGGATCCTGTGGGGAGAAAACTTTTTAAAGCCCATCACTCTCGTGCGTTGTTCGACCGTGAGCTGTTTTTCTAAGCTCATCGGTCCGCGCACGTTTCTTAACAGAACCTGGAAATACTATATACATATAGCTGAATAGAATTCGAAAGGACCTATTCTTCGATCCATATATGCAATATGGGTGCTCATTCTTGTCATTCCGGATGGCCTTTTCGAAGCGGAAGAAGCCTCTTTACGTCATACGATACGTGCGAATACGCGCCAATAGGAATGGAAATAAAAGAAACGAAAATTCCATCTATCCTATAATTTTATGGTCTCTCTTGCTTGTTGACGCAGACAGCACAAAAGTACTATAGACGTCCATAAGACGTCTAGCGGATGTTATAAGTTTCATAACCTAGGCAGGAACTCCCAATGCTGCCAAATGGGCCGAGCTTGAACCAAGCCTTTAGAACCAAGCCTTGGGTTCCCAAGCTTGGATTAAGCTTTGGCAATCCAGGCTTGGACCAAGCCTTGGCATCCCAAACTTGGACCAAGCTTCAGCCAGGCCTCGGGAATCAAGCCTTGAACTTCCAAGCTTGGCCTAAGCTTTGGCAACCAAGCTTGGATCAAGACTTGGAATACCAAACTTGGACCAACCAGGCCTTGGGAACCAAGTCTTAGCATCCCAAACTCTGACCAAGCTTGAGCCCAGACTTGGCATTTAGAAATTTTTTGTGTTCAACCAAGCTTTAGCGAGATCTTGGACTAATCTTGGTCCAAGTCTGGGCCCAAGTTTGGCATTTAGAAGTTTTTTGTATTTAACCAAGCTTTAGCGACATTTTGGACCGATTTTGGTCCAAATCTGGGCCCAGGCTTGACGTTTAGAAGTTTTTTGTATTTAACCAAGCTTCAGCGAAATCTTGGGCCAATGTTAGTCCGAGTCAGGAGCTGAGTTAAACAGTCATAATATTTACGTGTATTTTATTGCACTGTATGAATAAGTCTTATTTAATTGGCACACACGTGTGTACACTTACCATCGTGTGTGCGTGTTAAAAATTGTATCTTGTGAAAAAATTTAATTCTTTAAAAAATTTTGTGACAATAGGGGCCTTCACGAAGACCTGTACCTCAACTACTTGAAACGTAATACGGTTAGCACTTATGCTTCAAATAGTCAAGGAGGTCGATTGCCAATCCAAGGGATCCCAGGTTCAAATCCATCATCGGAATGAAAATTTGAAATCGTCAAAAAAGTTGGAATAGCAAATAAAGGTGTCGCAGAAAAGTCTTGTGTACAAAAAAAGGTTAACAATATATCAAAAAGCAAGTGTTTCTAAGTTAAATTTTTATTTTTCGTCTATCGTACCAATGTTATTGGGCCAAACTTGGCAATCGATCTCAGCCCAAGCATGGCCCAATCATACCAACCAATCCTGACCTGAAAATGACTACTAATCTTGGGCCAGCAATGGAAAGAAGTATTGGCCGCGTAAAAAATGCTGTTATCATTCCAATATCGGGTCGAGACTTGTATGCCAAAGTTTGGCCAGGACTTGCCAATATTGAACCAAAACTGGCCCGATTCTCAATTGTTGTCTGGAATATTTCTTAAAACAATATTTTTGCACAACAAATATTGTGTTCTGCCAGGCTTAGCCCGAGGGTATCATTCCAAGCTTCATCCAGACTTGCGCCAAGCCTTGAATGCCAAGCCTAGCTCAAGCCTTATTAGAATTGGCCCAAGCTTGGTCCAGGCTTGGCCCATTTGTTCATTCCTACCTGGGAAACATTACATAAACGTCCTACAAATATTTCTGAAACTATTGTACTGTATGGGTGAGATTCGCGTCATCGTAATCGACGAAAAGAATTTGTAATTTCTATTAAGCGACGAGCAAACACTTATGCTTTCAATTATTTAGTACCAAATTAAAATAACCATACATTTTAAAACCTGAACGATATATCAGGTCATCCCATAAGTAATATTGTTTGTTGTGTAGCAAAATTACCTTAAAACACGACATTACTTATGGGATAGAAGAGATACCGCCATGAATATTTAAAAATTATAGTCATTCAAATGTTACAGTTACAATACTTTCACAAGCACAGTATACTGTGCATATTATGTATATAACGCATAGAATATACAAACAACATGTCAATGTTAGTTACTGTAACAGATCAGTGAGATGAAATTGCAAGAAATTTTCTTTAAATTTTTTTCATCGAAAAAACTTACGGTTCGACCATTTGAATGCGATTAACCAACTCGCATAGTTTAGGAAATCATGAAACCCTTGTTGGCACTGGCGAGTGGTCCGTGAGCTTCACGCGGTACCAACTGGTATCGTGACTTTAGATTAGCGGCCGGTTAATTACACAAAAGTGCTGGTGTTTACCGTGCGGCTGCTTGTTTTATAGGTGTTATCTGCGTGATAAGCCCTCGTCCCTCTTGTGCTACCAACGTATCCTTCCCTCTGGTAGAGGGTGTCCACAATACGACGAGAACTCGAGCGAGACCAGGAAGAGGAGAGAAGTGCGGGGAAAAGATGAGAGAGACTGCTGAGCCAACTTAAACGGAGGAGCAAACGGACTTCAGGACGTGTTGCCAAGGAGAATTTCCGAACAACAAAAATGAGATGGAACGTCGTACTGTACTTTTGCGCAGTGCTATCTGTGCCGTTGACAGATATTTGCTGGGCATTCATGGATGCGAAAGGTACGTTTTACGAGTGACCATTTTATTATATTAAAGAAAGTACATAATTCAAGTTTGACTATGACGGTACACAAATTGTAATAATGCATCATTAATCCATGTATCTATCGTCATTAATTATAATTAATATAACCATTCTCATTTTTAATGAAAGGTATATTAGATATAAGAATTAATAAGGTATAACATAATGTAGTGATGTGTATTGCACTCAAGCTGGTATTTCATCAGCGTCTATTTCCTTTATATTCACGTGTAGATTATTACGCAACGGGAATTCCTGAAATAGAGCGCCTATACAAGTTTTGTGACGTAGCATACATGTGCGTTGATTAATTATTTCAAGTGTTACGGTGTTCTCCGCTAACTGGAGCAATTTTTCGTCTTGCAAAGTAGTCTTGAATATTCATGGCTCGACCGATGGTAGGGGTCTCTCGCGTCAATATGGACACGTATTATACAGTCTGTAAAGTAATCGTGCCAAATACAGTTTACGGACTTGAAAGGTCATTAAATTTTTTATTATTGCGTAAATTGTTATCACAATATTTTTTATTATCACAACGTAAAGTGGATAGATATACAGTATACTTTGAGTTAAGTAGTGGTATATTGACTGTTAATTTTTCTAGTAACAGGATACAACGCTTAAGAGTGACATATTTTAAAAGCATAGCGTAGTGATGTGAAACGTGCTTAAGTATCGCGAGGGGTCGAGGGATGGGTCAAGAGCTTCTGCAGCGCAAAACTCTCGACTACTCGAGTCGAATTCGTGCTCGTATCGATCTCAAAAGTTTGTCTTGCTCTAATACTTCACACATAAATATTACAAATCTTGAAAAATATAAATTACGAATATTCGACACGTGTAATAGGAAATACGTTAATATAACCAATCCTGATACCGCATAAAGTTCTAAATCTATAGGTTGTGTATCTACTCCATTCATTAGTAGATTGTGACTTGGAATTAGTAACTTGGAGTCCCCTTTCCAATCCTTGAAAGTTTAAAGTTACATATTCCAGTTCCATCTGATCGCAGGAGGTTGTGGGTTATCGTCGTTTCCCGCTCTCGATGCAATCATTCGTGTCCGATCGTAAGTCGCGGAATTTCCAAAGATCGCAGATTACGAAAGGTTCCAATTTCATTCGATTCAGACTGAGTACGATTGGAAATTCAAGCCGATTTATAGCTTCCATTACTATCTGGCGATAAAGCGAATTAAAACGGATTATTTTCAAATTGGGAATTTTATACAGTTTTAGACTTTCTACGGATGAAGTTTTATTTTTATTGTGTATATACAGTAACGTCCAATTGAAGTGGAACAAGGTAATTTTTGTGTATTTCCGGTAAACTCTAACCAATTTCGAAAA
>JARQST010000039.1:41044-53237 GCA_030142225.1 Pachycephus smyrnensis | reverse complement strand
GCGCTTTTAAACATCCCAAAATGAGTTCGTTAAGGGGTTAAATTTTTCATTTGAAAAAACGCCTAAATTTTGCGAGTGCGCTCGAGGTACTCGGGCGACGATCGCTTGGCGCGCGTGGTGGGGCAGTTGGATGCTCGAGGTGCGGAAAGACGTGCAGCGGGGCAACCGCTCAGGACCGTACGCTCCGCGCTGACAAAGGGGCATACTAGAAGTTTTTTAAATTAGCTGGCTAGACTAAGTTTTCCGTGAAACTTGTCTGAACTAAGGAAAGAAACAAATGAAAATCGCGATTAGAAGACAGAGTGAAAACAATGTAGCCATGGTGAGGAGAAGGACAGATAGAAAACAATGTAGCCATGGGGAGGAGAAGGACAGATAGAAAACAATGTAGCCATGGGGAGGAGAAGGACAGATAGAAAACAATGTAAGTTCAATGAGGAGAAAGAGTGAAACGCGATTAAAAGTATGCTGTCGCGGTATGCCGCTGCCGATCGGCCGTTTTGTATCTGATCGGGATGAAACTTGTACCATTCGAAAGCGGAGGAAATTTCCTAAAAAATATGTTTTTGGTTTTTCGAAATTGGTCAGAGTTTACCGGAAATACACAAAAATTACCTTGTTCCACTTCAATTGGACGTTACTGTATAAATACACACATTTTATCATATATACAGTAGGTATAGAATTCACCGAAGTGACTATAACTATACAAAAGTTTACGCAATAACGAGCTAGCTGTCAAAGTGTCGCGTTGGCATAGGATCTTTGTGAAAGAAGGAGTGGTTTTTCTTGTGATAATGAGCTCTTGAACTCGAACCTATATCTTTGTGGTTCCGCAAGCGTAAGTTGAAATGTCGATAAATCGATATCGTATGATAATATTCCATAAACATCTGTCGAATAATTTAATAACCGTTTTTCATAAAACAAATTATCGTCGTTATATATCTGATGAATAATATATCATAGACTTAACAACATTTTGAACATCTCAATGTTTGAATACATAACATTTTTTAGATTTCAAGTGTCAAAATAAAAATGAACATACCGGTATTAAGAATAAAGCTACACTGATTTTATCTGTTTCAAACAAATATTTTAATTAACATTTTCTGTAAATGAATTTTTTTCTTGCAACATTTTAATAGCGTATTTTTAATTTTGCAATTATAATTAACTGAAAGCAATATTCTAATGGAGTAATTCAATTTGACACTGCGTACAAATATACGTAACTTATATAAAACTCCAGATGCTTTTGATAAGAACGTTACTTCATGCGGTTTGACAACAGTACATCTATGCAGATAAACTATTTTTTCGAAAATGAAATATCGTATGGAAAAATTTTATTTAGCAGTTTCAACTTATTTTTTCATGAGGAATTAGCCCCTTCCCGGTTGTACTACGCATATTGGTCCACTCTGTATAGGCAGTGAAAATGAATTTCACGATTACTCAGTTGAAATTATCACAAATTTTATAATACACGATAATTTACGCTCTTTATCTGATAATTGACTTCAGCTGCTTTTGCTTATTCCGAACATGCATGTACTATAATGATTCTGTTAATGTTCACTATGCCTGATATAGTCATCGAATAATGATCAGTAGATATTCCGATGCAAGCATAATTACTCCGGGATTCATTATACTAGAGCATAGTATACAAACATAATAACGTTATGCATGACTAGACGACAATATAATTATGCACGTACCACGTCAATATCAAACGAAATGCAATTATCCGTGATATTAAATGTTACTAATATCATAAAAATTTGGAGATACATGCGACCATAGAACGAATTGCTAGCAGGAACAATAATAATAATATTTTTGAGACGGGGTAGTTATCAGGATTTTTTAACATGAATATTGGTAGTTATGAGGACACTTGTAGTTTGTCAGGACGGTCCTGACAAGATTTTGATATATAAGGTGTATTGCAAGGACCATAAAGCGACTCTCACACCAAATTTTCCAAAATTTTTCCAATACTACACACCCGGAACTGTGATGGGCTTAGAAATGGCTAGGTTAGGTTAGGTTAGGTTAGAATTCTAATGCCACATGTCCCAAGGTTTAGTTTTAAAAAAAAAAACATTTCAGCTTGCCGTTGTGAGCGCCGCATAATCGGCAGTGTCCTGACAACTACCCCGTGACAAGTTTATATATATATATATGTATATGTATATGATTATATGATAATACGTATAGCCTGATTCAGACATATTAATATGATTTCTATGCATAAAGTATACGTTGCAAGTCAGCTTTACCGCCACTTTTCCATTGCACTATGCATAGAATCTGATTTGCTTTTTTAAATATACTCATCATTTTGCATAAATTTTCTCTTACTTAATTTTTCCGTTGTCACGTAGTACTTTAGAATTTCATAATTAAAACGTACTCAAAAACTATTATTCTTCAGCGCGATAAATAAATAAGGGAACATGTAAGTTTAATTAATTTCTATATTAGTATATTACATTATTTTTTATATCATCGAAGCAGAGTGGCGCAGTGGAAGCGTGCTGGGCCCATAACCCAGAGGTCCGTGGATCGAAACCACGCTCTGCTAGACGATGAACATTTTTTATTAACAGAATGGTGGCTGATAGCATACAATTTCTGAAAATAAAATGAATATTGACGGTTGAGTGGAATAAGGTGTTCGTTCAGAATCGGTTTGAAAAAGGTGGTCGTTAACATTTTGTTTGAATAAGATGTTCGTTCAGAATCGGCATGAAGAAGGTGTTCGTTCAGATTTTATTTGAAGAAGGTGTTGTTTCGTTGAAGTATTTTATTCTTGAAATTTTGTAGTGCTAACACTGGCCAAGGGGATCGCACTTCTTTTAAAATTAATTTTGCTTTTAGTTATTTCATTTTCTAATTCATACTTTTTATATAATTGCATAACACAATACTGAAATTAAGCTCAGTTCCAATTGAAGTTTTCTAACGACTTCGCGAAAAAATGACACCGACGAGATTTTTCCCACTTATGCACTTGTTTGCACCTTCCAGTGTTTGACCTTGATGCACTCTTCCTTACCAAATGTCCTTTATGCGCTCACATTCAACTCTTCTTCTGTTTTGAATCGCGTTTGTAAACAAAATGATTGGTGAATTTTTGCCAATTCTGAAAGCAACTTGCTCAATGTAGCCTTCTGAGACATAGCCAACATTATTATAGTACGTGAATCAATTTATTAAAGACGATTATTGCATTTAAAATAATATGTTATATTTCAATTAATTAGATTAATTATGAAAATTTATTGAATTTATTCTCCTGTAAAATATAGTGTTTTCTTATATAAATGAACTAAACATTAAATTTATTATAAAAAACAAATTTAAAAAAAATGAATCTGATTTTACTTCTCCGATTCACAGAAAACTTGTTTCATTCAATACTGATAACATTGCATGGTATACTACATTTCATTCATAATATAGTGATTTTAAAAGAAATAATAACAAATTTTGCATTATTCTATTATTATGTAATTATATAAAAAGTATGAATTAGAAGGTGAAATAACTAAAGCAAAATTAATTTTAAAAGAAGTGCGATCCCCTTTGTCAGTGTTAGCACTACAAAATTTGAAGAATAAAATATTTCAACGAAACACCTTCTTCAAACAAAATCTGAACGACCACCTTTTTCAAGCCAATTCTGAACGAACGTCTTATTCCATCCAATCGTCGATATGAAATAATGACATTTTAATAAACAATTATGGAGTTTTTTAAAAATAAAATTTTAAATAAAATATAGCAGAAAGTATGCACACGTCATATTAAAAAAAAACTCATAAAAACGATAATTTAACATTTGTCTCATTTTCTCGATTAAACAATCGCTGTATATGAAGAATATGTATGGTTAATGAAATTGAACTTTCGGATAGATAATGAGTAGATAAGACTATTAAAAATTTCGAAGTTAACTTCATGACTTTCGTAGTGAATATTCATAAACAATAAACGGCTCGATCTGCGCGCAGCAGAATCTGCTGTTAGTAATTGTAAAACAGCTACCGGAACCACGCTCGCGATACTAGCCAAAGGCCGTTGAAATGCATGGGAAAGCTACACGAAGTTATTCGACAGTATAGTTGCAGCTACGCTGCTGTACGCGGCGCCGGTTTGGGGTTTACGCTATTTGAAATTTATCGAAAGAGCGCAAATGGAGTATTTTAAGAGACTCTTACTGTTACCAAAAACTACGAACAACTCGATTTTAAGATTAGAATTAGGAATTGTTAGAATAGCGTACAAGGTTCTGACATCTACATGGGGTTGGCTGATAAAAATGCTGAAAATGGGTAACACAAGACTGCCAAAACTGTGTTTTACCCGTCAAGTGCAATTATTCCTGAACAACAAAAAGTGTGACCCTGAATACAACTGGGTGGCTCAGGTCAACAGTATTTTTGCACTAATTAACGGTGAAGATTTATGGAAGCATTTAAGCATCGAATACTGGGAGAGGAGAAGAGACGAAGTGTTTAGTCGATACGAACAAGCACTAAAATCGATGGATATTGCAGCATATGCAGAATCGCACTCATGCTAAACTAAAATACTGCGTACGCCAGCAGACGCCACCGCCGTGTACCTGAAAAACCGTAGCCCTCTGGCAATGATTAGAGTTCAAGCTCAGCTCAGACTGGCAAGCACCAGAAATTCAGCAATAACAATAAATAGAATAACATACAAGATCGACCCTACCGAACTCTGTAGTCTCTGCAATAGGCATGAGAATGAAAATGTACTGCACTTTATGTTGTTATGTCCCATTTATAAGCAGCACAGGCAGCAGTTTCTAGCTCCGCTGATAACGTTAAATGTTAAACCGGAAGAGCAATTAGAATTGATTTTAAAAAGCAAGGAAAGAGCGAAAACTAAAGCTATATTTATGTACGTGTCGGGCGCTCTAAAACTAAGATCATTTATAATTAATGAATAGATGTAACTAGGTATAAGTCACCGTGACATATCTTATGTCTTTTGCTATAAGGTTATATGTAATCCCTTGAAGAGCAAAATAAATCTATCTATCTATCTATCTGTCTATCTAAACAATAAACGGCATACTATCGGCAGCTATGACGGCATCCAGAGATTTCATGGCAACTTCGTTTACCAAATCGAGCATCGCGTCTTGTGTATTGATCACTCTACAATTATGATATACATGTCCTTGACAAAAAATATTCTTTATTTAGAATGACGAGGACTATAATTATATACGTTGTGACGTTAAATAATAACTCCAACTAATTATGAGGAAAATAGAGGATTCCTATAATTCTAAGCTGCTCGTAGCGGCACAGCTAATTTCCCGTCGCAAATGACTCGATACTCCCTCCGATTTCCCCGAGACTAGGATAAACTAAAAATTCACAAATTTGGGATTTGCCAATTGGGCGCCAGACGCACCGTTGCGTCACGACACAAAACGAGAATCCCCGGGAAAATGAGAGCAGAGGTCCGACTAGCTGGAACGTTATATATGGTAGAGGGGCAGGGAACGCTCAGGTGGTAAAGGAAATTAGATTGAGAACCCACGAGAATTTGGTAACAGAAAATATAACAATAGGCCCTTTATTTGGGACTTTTCGGTTTAAAATAACAATCAAGAAAACAATATAGAAATAATTCTGGACAATAGATAATCGCGCGAGACAAGGTCCACTACGGAACACGCGAAGAAACAAACGATACACTTCAAATGAGAGACAAATTCAGTCTTCAGTGCAAACTAAGAAACAGGATAATTCCGCCATAAATACTCGCTCGTAATACAATGCGTTATCAAAAATAGTACCGGATCGCGCAGGATAAAGGTTACGCGAGAAACTACTCTTACGAGACTGGTCGACACGAGTTACCGGTCTAGATGAAATTGAGCGGCCGATACTAAAGAACTTATCATAAGCAGAATTTACAGAAATAACTCAAATGCGAAATAAACAGACACTTATACAAGGTACAACCAAAGTAACGAAACTAACAATACGTGAACGCACGAGAAGCGTGGTACACGGATTCGTTGATAGTCTCCAGGGTCACCGAGACATTAGGCTACAGTCAAATATACAATTGAGAATAAAGAATTTTAACAATTAAGGCACGGAATCTTTTCCTTCTGGCGGAACGCGATCTTCTGCTAGGCCGAAACCGGGAGGAACAAAATGAGACGAAAATCGAACAGTGCTAAGGCACTTGGCCACGAAGGCGGAAAAGATTACGTCCTTTCGAGGAACAAAGGCTTACCGTGACTATAGACGCGATAGACGAAATTTCGTATAACCGGCCAAGATGATCGAAAATCAACGAATGAGCTCTAACGCGAGGGATCGCTCCCCGGTGCTGGGCTAGCGCCCTCTTTGTCGCCAAAGCGATACTCTCCCTAGCCGATCGTCGTCGTGGAAGTACTCACCAATTGTATCGGTACGCGCTAAACTTTGAAGCATGCCGTTGGACTCCTGACATTTTATAAATTAATTTTTGAAACGATATATCACTCTATTACCCTTTACGAGAAGGACGCGACACGAGAATCTAATAACCGGAGCCTCCATGTGATTAACAATATGTAATGCGCGGAAGGACGGTCTAGACAGTCAAGTTCCTCATATGGACTACGCGAGAAATTATAACGTGCGTCGAACACTCGCGAGACCCGGAACTTGTGAGAGATTGTCACAACTCGCTGCCGTAGCGTAGGGTGTCCAGGTTGTCTCCTGGTGGTGATCTTCGTCCGGACTTCGTCGGGACGGATAGGTGGCAGAGGTTCATGACGCCTCGCCTGGGTAGCTCCCTCAACTCCCATCCTCTTCGGCCCTGGTGATGTGCCCTTCGCGGGACATCGGTACTGGCGATACAATAGAGATGCGGATGGTCCATGGCGATGTCTTCTGGTTGCCGACGCCCTACTTAATTCGGGGCTCGTCGGCCTTGGGGTGGGGGCGTCTAGTATTTTGGACTACCTTCCACTATCCCTTGCGTAACTGTTAGTGGCTCTCCTTTCAACGAGACTGAAGTTGACGTTGGTTCCAGTAGATGATACGTGGTTCTCCCTCGATGTGTTGGTGCCGGATACGAACCGCATGAAATAAATTTATGATAAAGTTAGCCTAATTCTCCTAAAATTTCCAATTTGGACCCTGGAGTTCTTGGCCGGTACAATTCGTGACATTTCCCGAGGGACGGTACTGCGTCCCGTGATCAAAACACTCTAGTTAACCTAATCTGGAATTTGTGACGTAAATTATAACGTCACAACGTATATAAGATAGTAAAAATTTGTATCAATCTAATCATACAGGTATCTAATAATATCGCGAGAAAACCAGTTCATTTATATTTATATATAAATACAAAATGATGTAAGCTGAATTCACAATTTCACAATGATTCGCATCAACATGTGATTTGAAGGAAATAATAAAATTACTATCCTTTCAATGCGCCGTAAAAGTCAAGAATTACCGGTTACATAACATTTGGAATCGATTACAGATAATAAACCCAAGCAATAGTATACAGATTCGAGACCCTTAAAACCTATTCTCAAGTAATTGTGGCATCATCCGATAGTCATTAAAATATTGAACAAGCATTAATGGAAAGGCGATTCGCTTGAATTTCAGAGAAAACTTAACTCTATACGACCTATCCGAGCGTTCTGATCATAAAATTCAAGTTGAGTCCTCTTAATTGCATTCCGTGTAGTGTCAATTCGTTTATCTAATCTATTTCTCGGGACTTCCTTAGAAAGACTCACTATAAACACGGATCCGATTTTATAATAAACTAACGGAAGGCAGTTTTTAATGTTGCGCGATCGATTTTACGAGGTCCTTTATCGTGCTATCGGCATTTAAGATCTTGCGCGGGACAACCGTGCCGCATGGCGGGGCCGAAAGTTCCTGGACTCGAAACGGAAAGTCCATTAGCAGCTCGTTTCATTGAAAAACCTTCCTGACTAAACTCCTTCCAACTCCTTCCACGAAAACTACGATCTAGCGAAACCAATCGTTGAACGGTGGCTGGCTGGTTGCTCTCGCAAAGGATAAACGGCCCGTTAAACTGGAGATCGGTCCTAAATTCTCAAAATACTGCTGAAGAACAAGATTTCGTATATCATTGCATAACGAACAATACAGCCAAGCATGTTTGCAGATGTCCAGAAGTTTTGTAGACTTCCTTTTAATAGCAATAATATATGTGTGGTATGCAATGCCTGATTCATTTAGTTGGCCGGACAATCTTGAAAATCATTTTCATTATACTTACAAGAAGAATAAACTCCTTTCTTTTTTTTCAATAAATACTCGTCACATGCTATGACTTTACTGTAATTTTAACTTGATCTCCGACACAGGACAAATATTGGATTTACAAATGTCGACAGTCGATAATTTCTCAATGGTTGGTGAATCTTATACTTAACAGATCCATTATTTTTTATTTTATTCATTACGTAATACGTTCATTAATAAATTAAGTATTGCGAAGTTGACAGCCAAATTGACACACCTCATAATTATTAATGATAACATATTCTATCAAGCATGATATAATATAACATGACTTATACCTATGTATAGTATTACTATGATTCATTCCAAATCTTAATCCAACTTATAAATATCACTTAATAAATATATAACATTTTTTGAACGGAAAAAAACAAAAAATATTGTTTTTATGATACAGAACAAAATTTGCAATGGTAGGCTCTCTACATGTTAAATATGTACAGTGAACAAACGAATCATCTAACATACAGGCTCATTTAAAAAATTGAAAAGAAAAATCAGGCAGCAGTCTGTAATTGTAATTATCTCGTTGGTAAATATTCACAGTTATCTTTCTGTCCCCTTTCAACCAGCAAGTGAGCAATGGATTGTGTCAACGCCTTAGCCTGTAGTGTCCCATACGGACACCATAAATACAGATGTAGTTATCTGTGGGAGATATGCAGGCCATGTGGCAAATATATACTTTACATACATACATACATACATACAATTTAAAAGCGACCGACGAAATCCTCGTAAAATAGTGTATCTACATTAATTTTCCTAGTAAAGCTTTCCCGTAAAGAGTTGATGGAGTTATGAAGATTCCTTCATACAAATTAAACACTAAAAGGTTCTTGTAAAATGAGTGTGTGAAAACCCGTATCTCTAGAACAACTGAATATACATATAAAGTTACTATACACAATGAAAAGAATGCAATGCTAGATCATACTGATTTTTAATCTGGTTTATGTAGAGAAATTTCTTTATACTCAAACTGGCCAATTATACAGCTTAACTTTGAAATGGGTAGTATTAAAATTTTTATATATGTAACGTCCAAATTACGATTTTATACTATCGATAAAGTAGGAAATGAGAGACCGAATAAATATACTCTACCGATTTTTAAGTGGCCTGTTTAGGGTCAAACCTTTCAGAATTTTACCCGGGATCGGCCCGTTACTGGCACCCTGAGTCGTTGAGAGTCATGCGACGCGTGGAAAATGGTCGAACGTTTACCGACGGACGGCGACAATTTAAGGAGCTGTATGATTTCTGATATTCCTTGAATCCTTATCGAGGATAACGTTATGCTTTGAAATTTAAGACAAAGATATTTTAATGGTTCAAAAGGAATAATTTTGAATAGGTAAGAAATATCAAAATTAACACTGGGTAGAATGTGGTAAATTTTACGTTTGAAAATTTTATAGTTTAACAATTGAAATTATAAGAGAACTCAATAAAATTAGATTTTTACTGACAGTATACTGAAAATGATCTTCAATAACGTTATCTTCGTAGGGTTTTGAATAGAATATGAATTGAACTTGGGAATTTACCTTGTAAATAGGAAATTAGAGAGCTATGCGAAGGTTTAAGGATTAGATAAGTTCGGAACACAGCAAAATCAACACAATATTTTCATTTAAAAATAAAATCAAAGCAACTTACATTTATTGAGAATTATCTCGGTAGTGTAATACGTATATCGCTCCCTGAAGATTTCAATCTCTGAAGGTAGCGCCAAAAGACTTGTAGTGGACTTGGACCTCTACTCTGGACTTCAAAATTTGAACTTCGACTTTGAATCTTGACTTGAAATAAGAATTGCTGTGTTTTCAGACTGAACTTTATGACTGACTGCTCTCTATGATTTCAGATTCGCGACTGACTTTTTGGCTAGGCTGAAACTAGCATCTTCCCTTGATTTTCTTTCTTTCTCGATTGTGTTTTATCACTTATTCAGAGACTGAAGGATTGAAATGTTTAGTCTACGTGCCTTCTTTGGCTTTAGCAACGGATGCTCAGCGCAAATAATTTATCATCAATAAATAATTATTATAAGAATTCTGTGCCACAAGACAAATCAATCGGCGTAGATTTCGATGGAATGTAGCTAGAATATTCGATACTGCTATGGGTTACTTATGTAGACGTGGTAAATTCTACGCAGAAGGATAAGTCAATCAGCATATGTTACGACGAATCAAATAATAAAGTAATATGTAGGTTAATTATTAATGAGGGGTTTTCTTACGGACGTAACACATACTTACTTACATTTGATTAAGTATAGACAGATATTATAAAAGTTAAAAATATATTACAAAAAAATTAAGGTTCCTTAAACAATCTGTCAAAAGGTACGACAGAATGGAAGCTTAACTCAATGGAATTGGTTATATCGTTGCCAGTTGTTTAGTCAGTAAATCTGGGAGACTTGCCAGCTACTGAGCAATTTCATTAGCAAGTAGTTCAGCGCCAATGAATAAATATGCTTGCTTCGTGAAAAGCACGAATTTTGATAAAATACTATGACTTTCAGTATCACTGGCCTTCTACCAGAATGTTAATTTTGCAATTCTCAACAGGTAGTAATTCGTTCAAATACTTTTCATGTTAAAATTGAAATTATTATATCATTATATCACATGAACTTGAAATTATTCCGATGTGTAACTTCATCAATTCTAGTAAAAAAACGGTTACTCATTAATAAGATCCACTATAAAATCTCAAATGTAAAGAATACCTATAATTTTTTTCGAAATGCAAGAAGCCTGTTAAGTACCTCCAGAATTTCTACTATCTGCTACGATGGCATATAACAATGTGCCATCGGTTATCTCAAACTCCACCTCAGGGAAAATCAGATTTAATTACTTCATCTTGCGACCATGTGGAGAAAATTATTTTAATTGCAAAAAACTCATGCAATGTTACACGGCAAAGACTAGCAAAACAAGCCCAACCCTCGTCGCAGGCGGGTAGGGGCATACGAAGATTATTACTAGTAACATTTAACAAAACCTTTTACGGCAATTTATCAAAATAAATGCCGGGTAGTCTTGTGGGTGGGGATCAGTCCCTTTTGGGAGAGAGGGTGATATAGACCGCGAAATTGTCGGATTAGCAGTGCATGCAGGATACTAACTTGCATGGGCAAAACGTGCGGAGTGACTAATCCGGCCTAACGTCGTAGATTAAAGTTGAATAAATCATCAAGACACCCTTGATTTTCGAAAAAGTCCCTTCAACTGAAGCGTTAGTTATATGTATAATCCCTGTGTGACATAGTTATAGAAATTTTTTTCTCTTTTCAGGATGCAATCGCACGATTAGAAATTCCGTCGGATGGATAAGGTGGACAGGACGAATGGGAAAATGTGTTGTAAGAATTCGAGCACCTCTCGGGGATCTTCAGGTGAGAGTTCTTCATAGTTTAATAAATTTGTATTAAGAATTGTAATTAGAATATAGTATATCCATGTTTCTATAGTATGATTAATCATAGAACATTAAGGTTTTGCTTGTATAACCTGAACATGAAAGTGAGATCAGATACGACTAAAGTACAGAAACATTATTTTAGTCATTGTAAGTAATATAATGAAGACTTGCTGTTCGTACGTTTAATTTATACCCACAGGCCGTATTTAATTTAATTTATACCCCGTATCCATATAACTTTTAACGTTAAAAATGCCTTTTCAATTTCTAATTACTGGTTCTGGCTAACGGCAATACTACGACTTCCGAGGCGCCAAGATTTAATAATAATAATAATAATAATAGCGTCTTTATTGTCAAGATGTTACAGACAAAGGGCGAGAATCAGTTACATGTGT
>JARQST010000039.1:0-10570 GCA_030142225.1 Pachycephus smyrnensis | reverse complement strand
TTTCAACACCTTAAACTAGCAGCGTACCCACCACTGAGTGCATTCTTACCGCTCGGAATTCACTCATTTTTATTCACATTACCCCTGGTCGTTCCTTTTCTTTTGGTTAATTTCTATTATCAAATTTAAAGGCCTCGCTAGCCACTACGGCCTTCGTAACAAGTGTAATGGCTAATTTCGAAATTAATTCAAACGTTCAAGCCATTGTTAAATTATACTTATCATACCTTTCCTTCTGAAAATATAAAGTTAAAAAATGATGTAAATATCATATTATTGTTCTTTATTTAAAGAAAAATTTTCCAAAAATATTTCCAGTCATTATGGGCAAAAAAATTGTATAGGCCCTTGCTATATATTTTTTTTGGAATTGCATTCGACTTTGTTAGAAAGCCTTATCCATGTTTTTAGATTATTAGTATGCAGTGAGTGAAATGATACACAACAAATTGAGTAAAAAATTTTGAATACATTCTTACTGTTAGTTCGAGTACGAATTTATTTCAAACACTGAATCCTAAAGTGCACAAATGCAAGGTACATGCTTAATTGACCTTGATAAAAAGCTAATTCAAAAGATGGATATTCAATTTTTTATATGAAGCAACGCAACATAATATTCATGTATCTTTTCTCTCCGTCTATTAGATAAATGGATTGCACTCAGACCGGTACCTACGTGTATATCACTTTTATACCTTTTTACTACTGAAAGGGCCTAAAAACTGCAAAGATCCCACTTATCAAACTTCATGTTGAGGAACTGTTCCCACGAGTAATAAAAAAGCAGATCAATATTGCCAACCATACTGGATTCTGTTGACGAGAATTTTTGTTGTAGGTAACTTCTTTTTACTTTAAAAACTTTATTATTCTATTAATCTCTCTTTTTTTATTCCAATACTTAATTGATTCCGTAGAAATATATTCATATATACATATATGCATCTAATAAATATGTTTTTTTAAACTAGTTTGAATAAAATATTTTGGATCACTATCAGTCTTCAGAGAAATAGGTTAACATATAATAGTTAGGTACGTGTGTATATTAATTAGCAATAATAGAGTCGGTTCAGCTTAGCTTGCTTGTTGTTTATTTAATTGGCCTTGTTTCTATATCGACTGTCTTATCAAAATCGGTAGTAAATCATTACAATTTCAGTTACTGTTATCAAAAGATCTATTACGTTTATTTCCCAGTATGCGACGAAGTACATAATTTTTGACAATTGATTTGTAATCGCGGAAGTCTACTTCTAGCTACATATAAGGCACGTGTTACCATGATTTATTTAAACTTCTTTATGAACGTGTAGATTTATACAATCATTAGTTGACCTTTATGCAGATATGCTGGTCTGTAGTGAATTAACTTGGATTAAACCCCTCAAACAATACATTATCTTTCGATGGCGTTTCGTGATAATAAGACTAGCTGTATCTGAAGTGATTTGGTAAAATTTTGAACGCATTTTTTTAAATTCAAAACTGCACGAATTATAAGGCGTTCTACCAACTGAGAATGTTTAAGAAAAAAATAGGCCAAACTATTCCCGCTCGTGGTTTCAATATTGATATGGACAGAGAAATTGTGAAACGCAGGTGTGTGGATATCGAATAATTAAAGAAATCGATAATATGAGCTAAAGGCGCGTGTGAGGTGAGATCAGATTATTCGCAAATTATTATTTCCCATAAGCGGTTGTACCCAAACTGGCATTAATAAGACATAGCGTGTCCGAAGTCCTATACAACCTGTTGTATCTTTAATGAATGATTTTTTTTTATGATTCTGTAAAACCTATACATATTAATGAGTTTTTTTACCCTAAACTATGCTATTCTCTGTAAAAAAACTATCTTAGTTTTTCAAAGATAATGACGTACCAAAAATTCATTCATTTTCTCAAACTTAATTACTAATTTGTCTGGTGAATGTTAGTAATGTTTTTTAAATATAACATTCACAAGCGCTTCGTTAATATTTCTTTTTTTTATTCGTTGAATTGTGTAGATTCTGTTATAAGATTATTTGGGATTATATATAAGCTTCAGAGAATTACCGCTTCTATTTACTTCCTCTCTCATGACGGTTATCCAACGGTCCTCGACTGACGTTGCAAAGTCGCATGATCGAACCGAAATTAATCCCGTGTATATTTGGCAAGAATCGGGAGAGGTTTCACGTAGATTCCAAGAATTTTCTCAGATATATCGATATACATAGTAGTCCTATAAAGTATTCGCAAAACTTTTACGGTTTTATATGAGCTAACGAGATACGCTGTAGTGATCGTACTATATGTCTACGTCTTAGCTCCACTATTTCCTTTCCTTTATCGATGCTGTTACGGTTATGTAGTTCTCAGAACGCGTTTACATAATGCGACACCGGGGTGTTCGTAACGAAAGCAATTCTTGCATAGCGAGGAAGTATCCGATAACCGATAGCTTCAGGCATGATGATGAACGATAAAATGATTGTTTTCACGACGATGGCTCAGGGGAGTTGACGAATTTTCTAACTACTTACTTTTGGATATTCACAATCTCAAAGCCCACATTTGAATTTAAATTTAGACTCAGATTTACGATCAAATTTAGACTTAGATCTTCACAATTTTTAAGGTTATAAAGTATTTGTTTATATTCTAGATATCTTTCAACTGTAAGCCTCTTGTTTTATTTCTATTTCTGTGGCAAATATTTAAGTTCAACTACCTCGAAGCTTTATCTGAATAAGGTTCTTACGATCTCTTCTGTTTGTTAATGAAGTATAAGAACGTCTCAACTTACATTTCGGTACTCAATACTAACGAATTATTTGTATTGTGCAAGTATGTAAGCATCTTTGCTATGAACAGCAATTGAACTGTGGTATGCTTTATTCGCTAGTCAATTGCTAGATCTGGAGCCTCTTTTATTTTTAAAGTCATATAAAGACTGTCCCTGGATGACACAGGTTACTAAGTAATAGATTATAGTTAGCAAAGTATAACATCGGATAGAATGCTTAATGATTTTGTATAGATACACTTTTCGTCATATTTGTATAAATTTTCAAAGCAAGATTTAAAAAAAAGTACATTATTAAGTAATGTTTTTTAGAAGATCGATTTAATTTACGTAATTGAGTATTTCATGTAAATTGAAGTTTATACGTATGTTATGTAAGATGAAGAGAATTGATGCACAGGTATAGCGTGGTCATATGCAAATACATTTAATGATGGAGTATATACAGGTAAATTTACCGTTGAAGATTATTAAAAAAATGAATATAACCAGTAATACGTTTACTGGACAGTTTCGAAAATTGTTTGGTACCAGATGCTTTTTCGTGTTTATATACACATGTGGAATTGAGAGAATAGTGAAACCTTGAGCAGCGATTGTGGAGATGACCAACGAATTTTAATTTTCGAATGCTGGGAAAAACCCAATGTATGTGTTTTGAGAAAGCTGGTTATAATAAGCATAAACTGTGGTGCAAGTAGCTATAGTCATAAAAAGCGGTTATAACGGTCAAAGTACCCGTCGAGACACATGGGGTGCAGATAGGAGTTTATCCCTTGTAGTATCTTGTCATATACTGTTATCGGTGTATTTAAAAGAAAAAAAGCCGATTTAGAAGAGTGATAAAAGTAAAGTCGGGAGAGAAAGTACTGAAAGTAACGTGTACCAGTAAATTTTAATAATGTACCGTTTTACTGGTTCTCACTTGTATAAATAACACCCTTTCCATTAGTGTTACTCCATATATATACATAGTTTAAAAACCTGCCCACTTCAGGATAAATTATTTTGACGTTTCCACGTGCGTCCGAAATTTCCGATGTTTATTGTTATTTCGTGAATGCACGTTATTGACTAGACACAAATAATTACTTTTGTCAGAAGAAAAGTTAAAATTAAAAGGTCGGTGGTGAGGCGAAACATCAAAAAGATTAACCAAACGGATAAATTCAAAGTTTGCATACGACGATATTTTTAGGTTCGCAAGAATATTTACGCCGTAGTTTCTCAAATTATTTAAAGGCAGAAGAATCTCAATAAAAAAGGTTTTGACAATTCATTTTTTCGAAAAGAGATCTCCTCTGAACAATTTACTGAAGAGTTGATGATTGTATATGATTTTCTGAATCATTGAGAAAGGAATACACCACCCATCTATCCATAATCGAACTATGACATCAGTTCCACTTTGAGAGGCCATCTGAATGTCAAACCGGCATCAAAATCTGACCACGCCCATGCCTGTGACGCTATCCGGTATTATAGGAGCTGCCAGATGAAATACATTAGGTATTCCGCTCAAGAAATTCGAGTTAACGTCTAAGAAAATTTGCACTTTTATCCATTTATCGTCATTTATTTTTCGCGTTTGTACCTGTGGGGTTTTCCACGTCTCGTTTTTCGCATCATTTAAGTAAATCCATTTACGTTGTCAGCTCACCCGCGTTCTTGTGTAGTAATTTTAGGTGCATAGGAATATAGTACACGTTAGGGAAAGACCGATGTAAGGCCAGACAAGTGTTAAGCAGACTATAAAGGGCGGAACTTGGGCAGGGTCTGATACCTGACTACGATGTATCAAGATAAATGATACCAAGTTCGAAGTCACACTGCCCAACTTGTGAGTCTTTGGAAGATTTCCGAAGGACCGAGCATATCTCTTGTGTATCCTTATCGTCAAATTTTGTTTACTTTCCTTCCGGTTTGCCAAAGACACGCACACAAATTGTAGATTAATCAAAATTAACGATCTGCAAGATATTTCATTGGGTTTGAATCAATGTTCATATTAAGTTGGCCTTCTGTGGTATAATATACGCGTGCATTATTTATTTATTGATCATTTGAGTAATCGATATCGCTTATAGGAATCGTTCTTGCAAAACGTATCAATCATACTGTATTTGTTGAGACACACTGTAATATATCGAGTTAAGTGTTTTAAAATATATACTCATGAAAATTGCATAAACCTTACACCTTGGAAAGATTTTTCTCTTCCAGACACGTCTTTCTCCAATCATCTCTCTCCTTTGTTAATTTCTCCAATGCCGTCTCTAGTGTAAAGTTTAAATTCAGGATATCTTCATATTTTCTTTGGATTGCTAAATAAATCATACACATTTAATTAATCATTTACAGGAAATCGAGCATGAATACTAATTACGCATGGAACATGTGTGAGTATCTTATTTTTATTTAAAATGTTAAACAAAATTTGGTTATGTGGATAGCGTACGGAAATGCATATTCGTTTCAACGACAACTCACTTTGACTCTCAACTTTTAAAAGATCAAACTTCTTTTCACTATTCGCCTGAGTTTGCAAATTTATTTTGAATGCATACTCGAGCTGCAGAAACTTAGCTTGAAGATCGAAAAAATTCTTTCGTAATCTAGCCAATTCTTGGTCTCGTCCTCGCAATCTCTTGGCGAGTCGACGACAGTATTCGTTCATTCCGCTGAGATTTAAGTTCTTAAGGCACGCGAAAAGAGGTCGTTTACTTTTATATTTCCTTGGCTCTCTTGTATACGAATCCGATCACTGACATTTAACCTAGAGAATCACTGACATAAAACGCAGACTTCAGATTATTTAAATTCCTTGCTTAATCTATCGTTTAATCTCCCAGTTAGAACGTGCGTGTTTGTTTTTAATGAGATACAGGTTTTTCTTTTGGGACGAAAGTCGACGCATCTTTTACTCGATCCAATTTCGATCGCACTGTAACACTATAAACTATTTTATCATAAGTAAACTTCCGATAAGTGCTCGCATACGGGGCGGTAGGGGAGGTAATTTTATACATAAGGAATCCCCACTCCTGACGGGAGTTCGGGCTGACAACGACGTTTTTGTCAGTTTCTTCCGCTCGCGCCGAGCGGACTGTCTAGCTGTCAATGATTTGGACGGCGGTGGGAAGTGACAGAAGAAAGGCAAAGAGGGGAAGCGTACAATTAACGCGCTGCAGTTATCGTAAGTGTGCTATATAGCAGAAATGTGTCGATCTAGGCCAATTTGTGCTGTAAAAAAGAAAAAGCTCCTTCGTGAATGAAAGGCTAAGTTGGTAACATTTTCTTTTATTCCTAGGGAATTAATATTCTATAAGTTAGTGACCATGATAGAATTTTCTCCTTTTCTATGCTCTTTACATGGTTCATATTCTCTCTTTTAACCTATTGATTGCTATCGACGCCTTTAGGCGCTCGGTTTTTGTTTCGCAATCATGACTTAGAGACGACCTTAACAACTCATGTTGTTGGAACTGTGTATTTCGTAACTATTTGTCAAATATTGCACTTTTCATTCATCGTAGCTAGAAGTATAATATTTTTTATATAATGAGAACATATGATACATAGCGACGACTACGCTGTAATTCGGCGGTACACGGCGTGTGCCGTGCTTCCGAGTGGATCACAGTCGAATTGTGAGTAAATGATTTGTATTTCTACAGGAGTTGAGTCAACACAATAACACAAAGCTATATTATTAAACGTTTCCAAAACTTTCCGTTACAGGCAACGAATAACCAATTTTTGTCTTGAGTTGTATTGAATCTATCCGCTTTAAAAGAAAACCCTCAGTGCTTCTTTTAACTTGCATTTTCTGTGTTATACTCGCTATATTTTCAGCACATTTATTTAATGTTTAATCATTTGTATGATTTGTATACGCCGAAACCATTCTAGCGAGAATGAGGTGAACAAGATAAAGAGGAAAGGGAGAGAGCATGAGCTATTTGAACTTTAAGAAAGAATTTATAATCTATTTGAAATTATATTTACAATGTGGTTATGCGTCATGGCGTATGTATGTATATGAATAAAAATATTATTTTATTTCATACGAACAAATAACTTTATTGTCGTAACTGAGATAGCTAATGTTTAATAAATCTCTCGAGGAAAGTTCGAGATTTTTGTCGGATATCGATCATAGCTGCTGTCCGAATTATATCGTAGAAAACAAATTCACGATGCTTAGAAGGGATCCGGTCATGTATCTTAGGTGAGTGTGAAAATGTGAAACGTAAAACTTTTCCACCAATTCTAGCGTCTGCTTTCTTTAGGTTCTCGTATGTGATTGGCTGCTGCCCATAAACTTTTTATATCCTCACACCCACCCAAGATACATGAGCCTATTCTAGGTTTGACGTACAATTTTCGCTTTGAACAGATGGGCTACCATGTATAACATATTAAATAATGGTGTGAATCATAACAGTAAATACTGGAATAAAGATCTTAATCATTCGAACACACATGTATAGCTATATCCAGCACCTAATAGTATATCATAAATGGAGCACTTTTCTTCTTCCGAATGATGGTAACTCGTGAATAACTTCTATTTCTGGTGATGATATCTATACCATTTTGTTGTTATGTGGGTGTACTTACTGAGATGCTTTGAATAAGGAATTGAAATATATACAGTTGTACAAAAAAGTATACATATCCTGACAAAAGAAATGAATGATGTATATTTTTTTGAGATGCGAAACAAACATACAATGTGTAATACAACAATCCATAGACAAAATACCCCAGATTTTTCTACTGTTATATTCTTACCAAAACTTTAGAATAATCTTCTTGTATCCAATTTCTCTCAGTGAGGAGAATCTTTATTTTTGAAAGAGGCATGCATGGCTTTTGTACAACTGTATGTAGCACAAATTGTCGAATATTATACAAAATATGCCCCTAAAGGACGAAAACAACCATGCTATCCCATTGAAAAACAAACTAAGGTGAAACTGGAAACATCGAAACGAAAATTTAATATTTCGTTAGTAGATGTTCTGTATATCAACATATAAACTATGCTTGTGCTGAATATGTAAGTGTTGTTTAAAATCGAGGTATCTAAATATTTCATATCGAATACTGAAATAAGTTTTTCAACGTTATCAGTACTTGCTCCTCATCTAGCAAGAAGATTGGGCAAATAGAAACTTAATGTTGCATTGTCCAATAAAATAATCGGTAATGCAACATATTCCATTTCTCAAGGATCTGAAATTGCGAGAAAAAAGGAGGTCTGAAGACGAGAATGCGCGGTCTGGTATTCTTTATGGTGTCATTGCTTGAATTCGTCTTGTGCCTATAGTGTATAACAATAATAGTGTTACGTCCTATGGATACACGACCAGATGCAGGAGCATTAGGGAGTGAGCATAGGGATTCGATCAGAGAGATCACGTGAAAGGTATTGGGTTCTTGCCGGTTTAAGGTGCTAAAGCACGCCTACTTGCGTCTATGTTCCTTGGTCGATGAATAAGATGAGGATCACAACTGGCGAGTGAAGATATTTGAACGAATCAATTCCCTTAATTACATGAATGACGGAGAATGGGTTGGAAATATTGCGGAGATAAGTTAGGGTTTGAAATCACAAGAGAAATAAAGGATTTGACTTGCTATAATGAAAATAATCAATTTGGATACAATGAAAATGTTACAACCCAAAATACAGAGTAATGAAGTAGTTCTGCAAAGATCAATCAATACATTTGATAGTTAGCTAGTGTGATCGTCAACTTGTTGCGATTTCGATTACAGTGTCAATGATTATAGATAGTGGATTTGAAAATGAGTCACTTACCAACGGATGAGCTGGAAGAGAGAGAGAGAGATGTTGCTTTGGAAGACGGGATTTTCTTGTTCCGGCCCTAGGGTGGACACCTGCGCTAGACGGATGGTTTCGATGAACCACCAAGAAATGAGTTTTTTTTTCGCGTGGAGGCATTGGCACTGAAGTGAAGCACTTTTCGCTCGACCCTAGAGTAAGCTAGATCAAAACGGCCCTAGGGTATTTTGATCGGTACGACACTTTACCGGCACTTTACAATCGGCTCAAGACTCCGTTAGGAAAAGGGTTGATCGATAACTTTCGTGCAGGAAGATTGGTAGGTAACTGACGTGTAGGAAGGTTGGTCCGTGACTCGGGATGTTCGATGGCTAATTCAATATCGTTAATTTTGGAACCAGGAGGGGATTAATGCATGGTTAGGTGTTCATACCATTGGACCTTCTTTGTACCTTCCTGGAATTCTGGGTGCATCGCGACAGTGGTGTGATCGGGGTCCTGAACTGCTTAGTTAGCGGATTTGGGTTGTAGCTTGGGGGTGAGGTTAATTGAGGGGACGGGGGAAGGAGCCTGGAGTCGCGTGGTTTCGAAGTGCAGCGGGTGCGATGCCCTGGTTCAAACTCATTTCTAGGTATCTCATTCAGCGTTATAGTCCACCTTATTCTTACTTGCATGTTCCGTGTTCTCTCTCTCTCATCCCGCTCATCCACCGGTGGGTGTTGGTGTGTGGATGTGATTCTGTGAAATGTGAGAGAGTGTGGAGTACCGTGTACGATCGTATGATATTGGTTAAATAATAAGTAACTAATTATACATGACTTATCCTAGGTAATGCATGTTGTCTAGGATCGGTTATAATCTTGGGGCCCTTGGCCTTTCTCTAGTTCGGGCACGGCAGGGTGTTGGTGGGCAAGAGGGAGCTGGGGGGGGGGGGGTGGCGTTGCGTCGGACGTAACAATAGGAGGAAAAATATTGCGTATAAAGTAAGGCGAACGAATGAGATGAAAGACTGAAATCCATTTATATTAATAATACTCCCTAGTAACGTATTATAGGATTTTCCGGGACCTCGCTATGGACAATTGGTCCATAGCTGGTATAGAATTGAGAAAGGATTTTCATGTTGCGGAAATTCATGGTTACAAAATTTTAATGTACTCTCAAGTGCAGCATAGATGTTATTCTGTACAGTTTTCCTTTTCTTCCACCAGGTGGTATCTTCTTCAAAAGCATTATTGGCATAGGGCACGTATTTGCTGATAATCTCCTATAGTTTCATTAAAATATATGAAATACTTGATGTGTCACTAACAGCTCTGGTGATTCGTATATGCAAAGTGTTCATGTCTAAACGCACGTGGGAAACAGAATTGGGTTCTTCGTCATAAATAAACAGACATGTGTTTAAACATTTTTTATTTTTTAGATCTAAGTACTAACATTACAATTTGTGATGAACAGCCTATCAATGTTGAGTCGGACAGGTTTACGGATAGAACGCTGTGATCCATTGACTATTGCTTGTCGTTCTAGCCATTGCCTCTTTTACCCATATTTACATTTTTTAAAAACATTGTTAACATCCATAGTGTCTTCCTGTCTGTGCAGCTTAACAGAATTTATTTTAATCATTTCCCTACTGCCTTAGTCGTTACTAATTATTTAGATAGGCTGCTGTACAAATGAATCCTTTGTTTTTTATAATCAAACGACATTAGTGCTATCCATGTGGGATTACGCGTGAACACCTTGCATGGAGGATAATTCAGATCGAATGCACCAACTGAAGTTAACCTGTCCATTAGATTTCTTTGGTAAAACCAATTTCAGTTGGTACGTTTATATTGAATAACTATGTGCATAATATTCATATATATACTGTGACGTGGTGAATCGCACCCGTCCGGTCCTCGGCGGAAACCCCGCCGAAACGCGAAAGTGGCGAGACGGCCACGA